>PVKC010019158.1:0-19251 GCA_004027635.1 Crocidura indochinensis
TTTTTTTTTATTTGTACAGGTCAATAGAAAAAAATCTTACATATAATCTAAATATTTCACTGCCTTTGCCTATCAGGGTTATGTAGCCACTGATAATTTTTTAGAAGTAAAAACAGGTTTTATTTGGAAATTCTGAGGAAGAGGAGAGAGAATAAAAAAGTGTGAGGGCCCAAGAAATAGCGCAGCAGGCAGGGAGTTTACCTTGCATGTGGCTGACTCAAGTTTGACTTCTGAATGTGGCCCCAAAATACAATAATAATAATAATAACAACAACAACAACAACAAAAAAATAAAGAGTGAAGTGTTTGAGAAAACACATCTGGCTTCTCCAAAGAAGGAATGAGCCCTGGTACACAACTCAGCATGAAAGTAAAGTTCACATCTTAAGGGAGATGCAGGCCTTGCATGCTCAGGCCCATGTGCATGGGCTAGCAACACATACGTACATAACACTGACACAATACTAAGGAGCAAAGGTGCATTAAGAACCACTGATAATTTTTTTTTGTTTTGTTTTGGGTTTACACCGGCAGCGTTTGGGTTACTCCTGGCTCTGCACTCAGAAATTGCTCCTGGGGGGCTCGGTGGACCATATGGGATACCAGGAATTGAACAGGTGTTGGCTGCATGCAAGGCAAAAGCCCTCACTCTGGCCCCCACTGATAATTCTTAAATTGTATTGTCCAATAAGGGAGTCCACAAACGACATGATCATTTAAATTTAAAATAACTGAAATTAAAATAATATGTTTAGTTTCTCCATCACACTAGCCATATTTCAAAGCTTAATGACTCTTTTGTTTGGTTGCTTTTTTGGCCACATGCATCAGTACTCAGGACCATATTGGATATTACCTGGGATTGAATCCAGGTTAGCTGCATGTAAGGTAAACTCTACCCACTGTACTATCACTCCCAGGGGTCCTCATACTTTTTAAACAGGGGGTCAATTCACTGTCCCTCAGATCGCTGGAGGCCAGACTATAGTAAAAACAAAAACTATGAACAAATTCCTGTGCACACTGCATATATTTTATTTTGAAGTAAAGAAACAAAATGGAACAAATACAGTATGTGGCCTGCGGGCTGTAGTTTGAGGACCACTGCTAGACCCACGAAAGCTTAACAACTTTATAGTATATATAGCAGCTGTATATACCATATTTTCCGGCGTATAAGATGACTCTTGAAACTAAAAAAAGTCAACCAAAAATCGGGGTCGTCTTATACGCCGAAAAATATTTCAATATGCTGCTAAACAAAAATTGTCTGAATATTGCCACAAAACGAATTTTCCAACTCGATCCTGCACCAATCACTGCAAGGCTGCTCGGACCGCCTCTCTAACCCAGCCAATCCAAGCAGGCTTTTGATGAATGCAACCTAGACAATGTTCTGGACCCGAATCTACACTGTCAAAAGCCAGATTGGCCAGAGTCAGAGAGGAAGTCTATTACAGAATAACCTTTGGACCTTTGCTTGTTGTGATTGGCTCACTGTGGTACATACAGTTGCAGCACAGGAACATTCTGTCTGATACAGCGAATGTAGGCCTAAACATATGTTTTAACTGCAAAATTAGGAGGTTGTCTTATTTGCCCAGTCGTCTTATATGCCAGCAAAAACAGTACTCACATTAGAAGGAACATATATTAAACATTTCCATTAACATGGTAAATTCTATTAGGGAAGGAAAGCTGTGGAGAATTTAGAATTATAAAAGTATATCTTCTGTGAGAAGGAACTGAATTTGAATCTGAAGACTGAATCTGCTCATTGGGTTTCCTCCACCACTTGCTACAGGATTTGGATAAGAAAAATTCAGATGCCTCTCCTTGTAAGGTGTATATATTAGCCAGTCTCTTTTATGTTATCCAATAACTAACATTATAGCTCTCAACTTTGGTAATACATTAAAATCACCTAGAGACAAAGAGACAATTTATCTCAATTTGTCTGAGATGGCACCAGTTGGTGTTTCACAAGCATGCCAGATGGCTAGAGAGACAGTACAGTAGACATGATGCCTGCCTTGCATATAGACTGATCCAAATTTGATCCGCAGGAGTGATTCCTGAGTACAGAGGAAAGCAGTGAGCCCTGAGAATTTGCCAAAAAATTAAAAATAAAAAAATCAATAAAAGCTTACCAGATCTTGGAGCTACCAGAGAGGTAGCACCAAAGGCAAGGCACTTATCTTGCACACAGTCAATTCAGCTGTATCCCAAGCACTACTTATGGTCACCTGAGCACTCAAGGAATGATCCCTGAGTATAGTTGAGAAAGCTCTGAGCTGGAGGTCGTCCTAAAATAAATAAGCAAAGACAAAAAACAAAAACCCAAATGCTTCCTGCTTACCAGATGAACCTTATTTTGAAAATATGCTTGAGCAGCACTGATTTAGATCATAAGGTCAAAAATCATATGATCATATAATTCATATTTAAATGCATTATCTGGGCAGAGCAAAAGAAGCTAGACCATTCTAGGTCAGATACTCACTATACAACGTCCAGCAAATAACTATCATGGAAACAGGTTGTTATACTGTTATAAAAATAATACTGAAAATAGGGGCTGGAGTGATAGCACCGTGGGGAGGGCATTTGCCTTGTATACAGCCAACTCAGGTTCGATCCCCAGCATCCCATAAGTTCCCCAAACCTGCCAGGAGTGATTCCTGAGTGCAGAACCAAAAGTAATAGTTTTTACCACAGGTGTGGCCCCAAAGAAAACAAAAACATGGGAATAAAAAAGATAGAAACATAACATTCTTGTTCACAATTATTAATAAATGGCAATAAAATATCTCCTATTCATATATGAAAATATTTTCTCCAAAACCTTCAACAAAGTTACTGATACACTTCATGATACACTTCATATTACTTCTGGGATCTCTCACAGTTCCTGGGAATAATCAGTCACTAGTGATGAAATATAACATTAATTTTCTTTTAGCTGATATTTTACGGCTCAAGTTATGATTTGTTCCCATATAAATTGTACATTTTTTTGTTGTTTGTTTTGTTTTGTTTTGGGGCCACACCCAGTGATGCTCAGGGGTTACTCCTGGCTATGTGCCCAGAAATCGCTTCTGGCTTGAGGAACCATATGGGACACTAGGGGATCGAACTGTGGTCTGTCCTAGGCTAGTGCATGCCAGGCAGATGCCTTACTCTTGTGCCACCACTCCAGCCCCTAAATTGTACATTTTGATCACATCAAAATAATAAATAATATCTTTTTGTTTGTTTGTTTGTTTTGGGTCACACCCGGCAGTGCTCAGGGGTTACTCCTGGCTCCATGCTCAGAAATTGCTCCTGACAGGCACGGGGGACCATATGGGGCACCGGGATTCGAACCGAAGACCTTTTACATGAAAGGCAAACGCCTTACCTCCATGCTATCTCCTGGGCCCCATCAAATAATATCTTTAAAAAAATGTAATTCTATTTCATATTACAAAGAAATAGTTTCTTTAATTTTGGATATAAAACAACTCTAAAATAAATTTAGATATATTATTGCTTACTGCTCTAATTTTATTTTATTTTATTTTTTGTTTTGGACCACACTCAGTAGTTCTCAGGGTTTACATGTGGCAAGCGCAGAGGACCATATGTAGTGAGAAGGATTTAATCTTGGATGGTCACATGCAGTTGCTTTATGTGCTATACTCCTCTCCAGATCCTCACTGGTCTAATTATTACTGAAGAAATTTAATGGCATTTAATATCTAAAATTTATTGCATATATTTAATAAATACCTATATCATTTATAATACAGATTAATGTAAGATAATTTCATACACTATCTTTTACAGGAAACAAAGAAAATGTGGTTAAAAGTAATATTTTAGGGGCTGGACTAATAGCACAGTGGGTAGGGCATTTACCTTGCACACAGCCAACCCAGGACCAACCTGGGTTAGATCCCCAGCATCCCATATGACCTCCCCCCAGAGTGATTTCTAAGTGCAGAGCCAAGAGGAACCCAAGTACCACCAAGTGTGGCCAAAAAATAAAGGTAATATTTTAATATTTATATTTAATTATCAATAATACCTTTAAAATCTTAGTACCTAGTATAATATAATTCTACAGAATATGCTCTAACATATCAAACTCACCTTTTTAAGACTGTCTGTCCATGATTTGTGTCTATCCTATTTGTTTAGTGTAGTTTTCACAATTGTTAAATAATACCATTCACTCAAATAGATGCTATTTCATAAAAATGCTCTCTCCATAAAATTTTCATTACTCTATTTATAAAAATTTCATTATTTTTTTTCCAAAATTCACTTTTCAAAATATGAACTGAATTTAAGTTTTTGGGTAGTGGAAGATGGTTCTGAAAAAAAAAGAAAGTTGAGTGATGTAATAATACTAAACTTTATAATAGTTTCTAACATTTTTGCTATATGTGGCAGAAAAACAAGATCATATATGAATAATGTGAATATGATATACACAAATCTAATTATGTTCTTATTAACTGATATAGGGATACCTTTAATTTAAAGCAAGATATTGTCAATAGCCTTCCAATTTTAACCTGCAATGGGAATCACCAAGAACACTTGTTAAAATAATAGCTGGATTTATCCTTGAATTTCTGATTTAGTAGGTCTAGTGAGACTCAAGAATTTTCATTTTTTACAAAATTTTCAGGTGACAGTGAGGTTACTAATCCAAATATTACACTTTGAGAAGCCATGATAGAGCAGTTCAACAGACAATGAGTATCAGAGGGAAAGAAAATGAGAGGAGTGGGTGGCAAGAACTCTTATGGTTGGTGCAAGGAGTCAGGCATATAGAACCATAAAGCTAAATACCAAGAATTATACCATACTATTACCCCATTATAGACATATTATGTAAATATATTAGTATAAATATATCACGTAGGTATATCTGTAAAATACATTTAAATTAAAACATTAAGTTCAATATAGCATTTTAAAATAAATGAGGTATTTATAATTAATATATCAATCTTTCTTCTAAAAATCAGTTTTAAATTAGACCAATTTTTGTGAGGGGAGCACATCTGGCAATGAGTAATCTGGAGTAACCTGGAGTTACTGCTGGATCTTCACTCAAGAATTACTCCTGGTGGTACTAAGAAGACCATTGGGATACCAGGGATCGAACCTCGGTCAGCTGCATGCAAAGCAAGCACTCTACTTAATGTATTATTTTCAAAGGTTAGGCTACAATTTGAGCTGAGGAAGAGATGCAAATAATTCAGAGAGGAAATCATAGCAAGTTCATTTTAGATAGTAAACTCATCTTTAAACTGGAAACCAAGGCTGGGCTATAAAAATCTCCCCCCCCCCACCCCTTCTTTTTCTTGGTTTTTAAAATAAAAAAATATATTGAAGTCTTGAGAAACAATTCCTAAATGACTGACTCCTAAAAAGCAGGCTTCACAAGGCATTGATTGCATCTATCATGGTAATATGTGCATCAGATACCAAAACAAACACAATGAAATAAGCTATTGTTCTACAACCGGAGCTCCAATACTTTACAACTCAGCTGCTGTGGTTCTTCACATAGATATACAAGTGTATGTATATAATGAATTGATTCATTCATTATGAAAACTGTGACAATTTCTACATGTATTAAAATGTAACTACCCTAATTATTCATCAACCCACTCCTAGGTAAATATCAAAGGAGATACTACTATTTTCAAGTAAAATCACTATCACAAAGAAATCTATCATGTTGTATTTGTTGCAGCTTTTGTTTTTGCTTTGTTTTTGATTTGGAGTCACTTCAGCCATATTCAGGGCTTACTTCTTCCTGGTTCTGCCCACATGGATCACCCCTGCTGGATTCAGGACTATATGGGATGCTGGCCACATGCAAAACAAGCACTCTCCCTGCTCTAGTAGCTCTCCAGCCTCTGTTGCAGCATTTGAGAAGAAATTGGAGGATCTAATGTGCAGCTTGCTGTCCATAGTCAATAACATGGCCCTATATACTTGACAGCTGTTGATACATAAGTATTCTCTCCAACAAAATAAAATGTTAATTGTGAGATGATGAATGTGTTAAAATTTTACAAATATTTACTTACTTGATATATGATTTTGGTGTACAACATGAAAATATACATGTATATATTTAAAAATGAATAATTATAAATATAGATAAAATATATATGGCTGTAAATGTTTTTTTCATGTTGAGAACTTTTCATTTAAGGTAGCCGTATGTGTTATTTATTTTTTTGTTGGTGCTTTTGTTTTTGGTATGTTATAAAAAATAATTGTCCAAACACAGAGTTTATGTTATGTTTTCTTCTGTGAATTTTATTGTTATAGGACTAACATTCAATTCTTTCATCTTGAATTAATTTTGTACAAGGTATACTGTAATGGTCCAGGTTCATTCTTTACACATGACTAGTTATTTCAATATCATTTACTAAGGTGGATGACCTTTCTCTACTTTCCATATATATATATATATACATATATATGTATATATATATATATATGGAATTATATGTTGTAAATCAGGCCTTAGGATGGACTTGGATGGAGATGAAGGCCTTGGTCCGCCATCCCAGGCAACGTGGCTTCAACCCCATTAGCGGTTGAGTCAGCATCTTCAGATGGTTGTGGCAAGAATCAAACTTACTCACATAGGCATCAAGAGAGATAACATCTTTATTCATGCCCTATCCACCACATGTGTGGCCTATATCATAACCAATTAAGCATCAGCCATATTTAACTAGCCCTGCTTCTTAACTTTTCTCAGCCATCTTTCCTCTGACCTCCAAGCTGGCATAAGGCCAAAGACCAAAGACCTAATCCTCTGAGTCAAAGCCCTTAAGTACCTTTCCAAGACCCTTCCCAGGAAATGGGCAGGGTCTTTCAGGTAAAGTAAACATAATATCTGTTCCCAAGACCCCGCCCAGAAATGGGCGGGTCTCAGGTAGATACCTGTACCCGGGGTGGATCTATAATTATATTCTAATTAATATGTTTCACCAATCTATTTGTTTTACTTTGTTGCTATGATTTGATGATATGATGATATATGATGTTCTTGACAAATTGTTGGATTTTATTTGTTAGTATTTTGTTATGGGTCTTTGCATCTATGATCATCAAGGATATCAACCATAATTCTCTTTTTCTGTGGTACCTATCTTCTTTATCAGTTTTATGAAATGAAGATTACGGAGTAAAACAGTTACCATGCTCCTCTTGGGGTGCACTAACCTGGGGTAAAATTACTCTTTTTGTTCAAATATATTCATATATCATTATAACATTTGACAAAGTCCAACTCCATAGCAATTAAGCTGCAAAATTCTTCCAGTCAATAAGCCCCCCCCCAACAATACAAAACATGCACTGTAGAGAGCACAATGAGAAAGTGCTGTAGAACCCCAACACTTTGTGAATGAAGATGGAAGTTCTGAAAACCCAAATAATATCAGCCAACTCTATATCCTCTTTGATAAGGATGTGAGAAGAAACTTTGAGGATGTTCAAGAAAATCAAAGAAACCATTGAGTGAATAGCTAATAAGACTCAAAAGGATTTGAGAGTAGAAATGAGAAAACTTCAAAGAGAAATGGCAGAATTTATATATTTGGTAGGCAAAATTAGCAACTTACAGGATGGTCCTACCATCATAGTAATAGCTGCTGGGGCAGAATCAGTGAGTTAGAAGATGAGCTGCAATAATACCTCCATACAACAAGAAGTTGGAAAAGTGTTGTTTCCAACTCAATAAACTAAAGATGGAAAAATATCTTCAAAATTAGCAAACAGACTAAATAGCCCTTTGGAATAAATTTAACAGAAACAACATAAGAACCATTGGGGTCCCAGAGAGCCAGGAAGAAAAACCTTGTGAAGAATCAGTAGTCAAAAACATTATTGCTGGGGCCTGGGAGATAGCATGGAGGTAAGGCGTTTGCATTTTATGCAAAAGGTCATCGGTTCGAATCCCGGTGCCCCATATGGTCCCCCGTGCCTGCCAGGAGCAATTTCTGAGCATGGAGCCAGGAGTAACCCCTGAGCACTGCCGGGTGTGACCCAAAAACCAAACCAAACCAAACCAAACAAAACAAAACATTATTGCTGAGAAGTTCCCAGAGCTGAAGAATTGCATGCATGTAGATTAGATGCCTGAAGATTAACAGCTAAGGGGTTGAGCAATAGCACAGTGAGTAGGGTGTTTGTCTTACATGCAGCCAAGTGGAGTTTGACCCATGGCTACCCATATGGTTTCCTGAGATTTCCAGGAATAATTTCTGAGTGCAGAGTCAGGACTAAATTCAGAATGCCATTGAACATGGCCCAACGCAAAATAATAATAATAATAATAATAATTAATAATAATAATAATAATAATAAAGCTAGTTAAAAGAGACCCAAATTAAAGCATTCCAAGGAATAACCTAGTCATAGTGATGAAAACTAAAGATAGAGACAAAAAACTGAAATAAGCAAGATAAAAAGAAATTTATTTTTTGTTTGTTTGTTTGCTTTGTTTTTTGGGTCACACCCGGCAGTGTTCAGGGGTTACTCCTGGCTATCTGCTCAGAAATAGCTCCTGGCAGGCACAGGTATCATACGGGACTCCGAGATTCAAGTCAACCTCCTTACATACTGGGTCGGCTGCTTGCAAGGCAAACGCCGCTGTGCTACCTACCTCTCCTGCCCCCAAAAAGGAATTTTATATACAAAGAAGTATCCTTAAGATTGATGGGGCCAGAGTGGTGGTGCAGGGTATAAGGCATTTGCCTTGTGCGCCCTAGCCTAGGATGGACAGCAGTTCAATCCCCAGCGTCCCATATGGTCCCCCAAGCCAGGGCATTTTTCTATTTTTTTTTTTTTGTTTGTTTTTTTTGGGTCCCACCCGGTGACGCTCAGGGGTTACTCCTGGCTAGCCAAGAGTAACCCCTGAGCATCACTGGGTGTGACCCCAAAACAAAACAAAAAAAGATTTACAGCAGATTATTTACAGCAAATTTATCAAAAGCAACTCTGTAGTTCTGAAGGCACCGATGAAACATATTTAAAAAAACTCAATCAAATGAACACTTTACCAAGAATACTTCACACAGGTAGAGGCTAATTCAGGTTTGAAAGGAGGATACACAGATTCACAGAAAAACACTTGGGAACTTTACAGACAGAAACAATCTTAAGAACTGAAGGGGGTAATTTAAGGCAAGACAAAACCCACAAACATCATATTTCTACAAATAGATGGCACAAAAAATTGCATGACAAGCATCTCTCTCAATAACAATGAATTAAATGATGGGGTTAAGAGACAAAGAGTGGCAAAATTTATCAGAAAAGTGAATCCAACATTTTACTGGATTCATTTTACTCTAAGACACACATTTGAACACTCAAGGCAAACACAGACTCAAAGTCAAAAATTGGAAGACAATCTTTTGAGCAAACATCTCCCTAGAAAAGGTTGGGATGGCCATATTAGACGACAAAGACTTCAGGCTTAAAAAGCTTATGAGACAGAGGGTCATTTATTAATAATCAAGGAATCTGAACATCAGAAGGAATCACACTCCTAAATGTATATGCACCGAATGAGGTGCCAACTTAAAATATTTAAAATAACTGCTAATAGACTTGAAAAAAGACATCAATGACAAGACTCCTCAACAGTTTCTATAAAGCTAAAATCACCCTGATACCAAAAGCAGAGAGATGGCACCGAAAAAGTGAATTACAGGCTGATACCTTTGATGATCATAGATGCTAAGATCCTTAACATAATACGAGGAAATAAGATCCAACAATTCATCAGGAACATCATATATCATGATCAAATAGGATTCACTCCAGAGATGCAAGGATTAACACATGCAAGGTTTAACATATGCCAGTCAATAAATACAGCATATCAATAAAAGAAAAATCATATGATCATAGCAAAAGACGTAGAGAAAGCATTTGACAAAATCCAATAACCTTTCATGATAAAATTCTCAACAAGATGGGAATTGAATGACTTTTAAAATATAGTCAAAGCCATTTACAACAAGCCACAGCTAACGTTATACTCAATGAAGAAAAACTAAAATCCTTTCCTGTAAAATCTGGCACAAGACAAGGTGGCCGGATCATTGTGATAGCACATTAGCAGGGCATTTGCCGTGCATGCAGACAACCCAGGACAAAGTCAGGTTCAATCCCTGGCATCCATATGGTCCCCCAAGCCTGCCAGGAGTAATTTCTGAACATAGATCTGGGAGTAACCCGAGCACTGCCAGGTGTGACCCAAAACCAAACGAAACAAATACAAAATTGCCCATTCTCTTCACTTCTATTCAATGTAGTATTGGAAGTACTTGCCATAGCAATTAGGTTAGAAAAGGCATCCAGACAGGAAAAGAAGAAATAAAACTCTCACTGTTTGTAGATGAAATTATACAATATTTAGAAAAACTACCAATGAGCTTCTAGAAATATTATATCTATATAATAAAGTGGCAGTTACAAAATCAATAAATTAAAAAATCATGTCTATTCTATATACAAGTAAAGAAAAAGAAAGATATTAAAAAAATAATCCCATTCAAAATTGTGCCTCAGAAAACTAAGTACTTTGGAATCAACTTAACCAAATATGTGAAAGATCTATACAAAGAAAACTACGAAACAATGCTTCACGAAATAAAAGAGGACACAAGAAAAAGGAAACACATGTCTTGCTCATGGATTGGGAAGATTAACCACATTTAAATGGCAATAGTTCCCAAAGCATTATACAATGCTTTTTGTAATGCAACCCCTCTAAGAATACTCATAGTTTTTTTCAAAGAAATAGACCAAACACTTCTGAAAATTATATGAAATAATAAACCTCCGTAAATAATAAAGCAATCATTTGTAAAAGAAGAAGGGAAGCATCACTTCTCTCAACTTCAAACAGTATTAAAACAACATTGTACGGAAATAATGAAAGACCCTGAGATCAATGGAATATACTTGAATATTCTGAGATTCTCAGTTATGTATCAATTTATCTGATAAATTCATCTTTGATAAAGACTACCGACAAACTTCTAGAAATATTATATCTATATAGTAAGTAGCATGTTACAAATCAGTAAGTTAAAAACTCATGTCTAGTCTATATACAAGTAAAGAAAAAGAAAGATATTCAAAAACAATCCCATTCACAATTGTGCCTCAGAAAATCAAGTACCTTGGAATCAACTTAATTAAAGATGAGAAAGATCTATACAAAGAAGACTACAAAACAATGCTTCACAAAATAAAAGGGGAAAGATGTATGAAATACAGCAAGGAAAACCTCTCCAACAAGTGTTGTTGGGAAAACTTAACAGCTACATGCAGAGAAGTGAATTCAGACCTCTTTAACACCATGCACAGAAGTCAAATCAAAATGGATTAAAGTTCTTTATCAGAACTGAAACCATAGGTACATAGTGGAAAACATAAGCAGTACACTCCATGACATTGAAGCTAAGGCATCTTGAGGGATGGAACACCACTTACCAAGCAAGTGGAAGTAAAGATAAACAAATGTGACTACATTAAACTATGAAATAGTAACTAAGATACAAAGACTACCCAAGAAATGGAAAAATTATTCATCCAATACTTCTCTAATCAGTAGTACAATCTGTGACAGATATGTTCCTGATAGAGTTTAGCAAGAAAAAAATCTAACTCTGCAAAAAAATATGGTGAAATGAATAGTCATTTTCTAAAGAAGAAATACAAATGGCCAAAAGACACATGAAAAAGTACTCCACATCAATAATCATCAGAGAGATGAAATCAAAACAGTGAGATATCTCATACCACAGAGCTAGCACACATCGTAAAGAACAAGAATAGCCAGTGCTGGGTCAGATGTGGGAAGAAAGGGATTCTCATTTACTGCTGGTAGGGAAGTGTACTGGTCTAGCCTTTAGGGAAAACAATATGGATACTTCCAAAAAATAACTAGAACTGAGCTCTCATATATCTCAGCAATCTGCTCCTAGGAATATACCCCCTAAGCCCCAAAATACAATGTTGAAAAGCCCTCTGCATTCCTATGATCACTGCAGTATTATTTACAATAGCCAGTATCTGGAAACAACCCAAATGCCTGAGAAGAAATGAGTGGATAAAAAGACTGGTATATCTATACTTGAAATATTACACAGCTGTTAGGAAAAATGAAGTCATGAAATTTATTTATTCATGAATTGATATGGATATTACTTTGCAAAGCAAAAAGAGAGGGAGAGTGGTAGACATAGAACAATCACTCACTTCTGAGATATTAAAAATGATAGTATGGTAATAATATTCAGAGATAATAGATGAGGGCCAGGAGGAACAGTTTATGGTACTCCTCCAAATAGAGGAGTGCAGTTAGGTCAGACAATGGGCAACTATTATTGTGGTCATTGGAAATAATCACTCTGGACAAGAACTGGGTACTGAAAGGAAATAAAGTGATATGCATGATACCCTTTTAGTAACAATATTGCAAGCATTGTCTTAAAGGAAGAAAGGGAGTGGAGGGAGGAGAGAGGAATAAACTGTCTACTACAGAGGTAGGCAGGAGATAGGGCAGGGGGGAAGGATGGGATGGAAACTGGGACATTTGTGGCAGAAAATGTTCACTGGTGAAGGGTATTGTACAATATATGACTGAAGTTCATGAACAACTTTTTAAGTGCGAAAAAACCCAACTGTATTATAAACAACCTTGTAACCTTGGCGTTTAAATAAAATAATTTAAAAAATAACAAAGAGTGTATCAATTAATTTATTACCTTTTTTGGTAGGTTTTTTACTTATAGCGCTCTTAGTTTTATTGGATCTGCGCAAATATTTATGTTTTGACTTCCCTAAAAAGGAAAATATCTGTTAATTTATGATTTTCAATTAAAATGACCTTCACTCAACTTAAAAAATCAAAGTTAATCTAAATTCACTTCTAGAATTTATCTTATCTTCAATAATTTAGAAAAACCAACTTAACAAATACTTTACAACTTTACAAATATTTTCAACTTCTTTCCTTGCTGGGTTTTTAATATTTATTAACATACATAAATAGTAAGTTTTTAATTAATAAAAGTATATATAAAATATGAGTAAATTTACAGTAGCATACTAACATTTGTGCTATCAAACAGATAGCTCAGATAAAGGTTTATCTTTATATGCTAAATCTTTTTTTTGGTTTTTGGGTCACACCCAGCAGCGCTCAGGGGTTACTCCTGGCTCTACGCTCAGAAATCACTCCTGACAGGTGCGGGGACCATATGGGATGCCGGGATTTGAACCACCATCCTTCTGCATGCAAGGCAAACACCCTTGCCTCCATGCTATCTCTCCGGCCCCATTTATATGTTAAATCTTACGGGGTAGAATGGAGAAATAAATGTCTTAAAATGTTGAGATTGTTATTCATTTTGAGCACTGTTAAACATAAAACTATGTAATAGAGCAAATAGTTTAGTATGGCCATTTAGAGAACATTTCCTGAAAAAGAAACAATGTGGAACAAATTTTACATGAATGCATTGGACTTCTATGTAATCTGGTTTAGAAATAGAGCAGTCCCTTTCAGTCCTTTAGACAAGAATTTGCCTAAGAATGTATTTTACATTATTTTTAGATTAAAAAGAAGTTAAAAATGGACTTATGGAAAATAAAAATAATTATGGTAGCATCATTTTTATTCTAGCCACACATTACTATTCTGTTTCCTAATCATGAGGGGGAAATTACACAATGTCTAATTTTTTGTTCTCCTCTGCTTTGCTATTTTTTTAGGAGAATAAATGCTGATAATCAATTCTTCCATCAAAGGGAAGTCTGATTTAGTATAAGAAATAAAAATAAGGTAAGGTGCCTGCCTTGCCTTGTGCTAACCTAGGACGGACCGCGGTTCGATCCCCCGGTTCCCCATATGGTCCCCCGTGCCTGCCAGGAGCGACTTCTGAGCGAATAGCCAGGAGTAACCCCTGAGCGTCACCGGGTGTGGTCCAAAAAACAAAATAAAAAAAAACAAAACAACAACAAAAAAAAGAAATAAAAATAAGGGATTGGAGCAATAGTGTAGTGGAGATAGGGCATTATACTGGTTGACTTGGCTTTGATCTTCGATATCCCTGAGAACCACCAAGAGTGATTCCTGAGCACAGAGATAAGAGTATGCCCTGAACACTTCCTGGTATGGCTCAAAAAACCAAAACAAATCAAACAAAACAAAACCCGCATCCAACTACAAATGATAATTTAAACTAGAATGATAGGTTCAGAGCAACAGGTAGGGCATTTGCTTTGCCTGTGGCCAACCCTAGTTTGATCCTTGGTTTCCCATATGGTCCCCTGATGCTGCCAGGAGTAATTCATGAGTGCAGACCCAGGAATAACCCTCTGAGTACCATTGATTGTGACCCCCCAAACCAAAAACAAAGAAAACCCCCAAACAAACAAATCTAAAACTATATATATATATGCAAAGCACTATTGGTGGTAAAAAGTTGTAGGAGGATCTTGTCAACTACACATTCCTCAGAGATGACACAGAAGGATTACTTGGTTTCACTGTCATATAGCAGACAACTTATCTAAGCATAGGTGGTTTGATTTAATTAGTTTTTATTATTTTCAGAAGGCTTGTTTACCTAATTGTTTTCTTATCAAACTTACTTTACTCTGATTTATACATTCACAGAGGTACAAATGGTATGAAAGGAAAAGATAAAAATGATGTTACTTTATAATAACAAACAGCCACAGTATCATTAGCATATGTAAATTTAGGCTTTTGAAGAAAGTAGCACAAAGGAAACTTTCCTGAATTAAAATAAAAATTCAAAGTCAGTATCTGTCAGGAATGTTTGAGGGCAACAGTTATGTAATACTCTGGAACAATGGGGTCTACATTATTTCTCGGATGCTTAGTATTGTATGAAAAAACTGTGGAAGTGGTCTTTAAGGGAAAGGGAAAACATAAACATAAAGTTCTGGGGGCCGGAGCAGTGGCACAGAAGTAGGACATTTGCCTTGCATGTGCTAACTTAGGATCCCCTGGCATCCCATATGGTCCCCTAAGCCAGGAGTGATTTCTGAGCACATAGCCAGAAGTAACCCCTGAATGTCACAGGGTGTGTCTCAAAAAGCAAAAATGAAAAAACAGCAAAATCATAATTTTTTTTCCTTTCATACCTATCCTAATTTTGGGTCTTTCCATTTAAATTCTGCTTGCTCTTCGACTAAAGAGGGATAGGTAAATATATAAAAAGAGGATTATAAGATCAATTTCTTTAGTCTCTTGCAAAGTATGTAAGAATGAGGGGAAAAGTACATTTCCAACTCAGCGGCGATATGGAAGGAAGTGGACCACAACCTCTAGGTTGTTTAATGTTAACTTTCACTTATGCTCTCCCACACCACTTGTGTGCTATTCTCATTGTTGCAGGAGATCAATGTTCTCATTCATTATTCACTTTTAGTGGTGCTTAGGAGCACTCAGTGCTGAAAATTAAACATAGGGTCTCACATACAGGGTATGCGCTCTACCATGTGAGCAACTTTAAACTGGCATCCTGGTGCCCTAAACTGGTTCAATGCCTAAAGAAAGTCTGGATAAGGTTGAAATTATTTCCAAATATATTGCTATAAAATCTTGATAATTAAAATTATATTTTATGACAGAAACATTAGAATTACCTGCTGGTTTTTTATTAAGTACAGGAAACCGTGTGCCTGGTTTATAAAAACTTGTCCTCAAATTGAATATTCTAGGATATGCAAATGAATATGAACTCTCAAAGTGTGAACTGTACGCATCAGTTCCTGTTAAAAAATTAGAAAACATATTATCTACTAAATAAATCATTTGTATATTTTTAATATGCACACAGTAAAATGATTGGCTAGCCCAATAAAAAGAATTTAAGTCCGTCCTTATAATTAGTTTATATTCATCAATAGAGAGGAGAGCTTTAAAGATTAGATCTCGGGGGTGAGGGGAAGCATATCACAAAGGCCAAATGTGTTCATTCAATTTCTATAAAATACCCAGTTCAGGAATTTTGTGGAAATAGAAATTAGTAGTTACCTGTAGTTGAGGATAAAAGAAGCCAGGAGGCTGGATGATGACTGATGAGCATGGTTTGCCCCTCCCCCCACGAAAATGTTCTAAAATAAAATGTGTCAATGAAAACAAATCTCTTTTTTTTTTTTGGTTTTTGGGCCACTCCCGGTGACGCTCAGGGGTACTCCTGGCTATTCGTTCAGAAGTCGCTGCTGGCAGGCAAGGGGGACCATATGGGGAACTGGGGGATCGAACCGCGGTCCGTCCTAGGTTAGCGCAGGCACCTTACCTCCAGCGCCACCGCCCGGCCCCGAAAACAAATCTCTTTTATAAAACCTACTAACTTTTACATTTTTAAAATGACTCTATTGTATCTAGGTGAATTATATACCAAGAAGTCCCATAAGGTGACCTAGCCTTGTAAGCAAGAAACCTTGAGTCCAGTCTATTGGACTGCCATCCATATACATCAAGTGTGATTTGGCAGCTCTGCAATTCATGTCTCCGAGCTCTTTTCATCTGTGATTCACAAGCAATTTCTGGCCTCATGGAAGTCAGATTTGGTTAAGTACTGCATCTGGGAAGTGTGAGCATAGATGAACACAGTAACGAGAAAGATGTATAAGCAGGTGGTCAGATGGGCATAGCCTCTGTACTAGAATGTGTGAGCACCACACCTAAGGTTTACTTTCCCAGTATGCACATGTGCAAGTATCCAAACTAATGTTGTGTGACCCTTAAAGAGCAGCATGCCAAGTGAGTATACACCACATCTGATTGTGTGGTGTGTATGTTCACTCCCCAGTCATCATACTATCACCATCAATAAAGGGAGGAAAGGGGGGGGGGTTAAGGAGATTAAATTTGACATTGTGTTCCCAGAGCGTTTTTAGAAAATCAACACTCATAGACAGTGGAGGGTAGAAAGTAGTGGGATGATGCATGAAATGTGCTCAAGACAAGTAAACACAGCCACTAATTTTACACCTAGCAGAATTATTATTCAGAAACAAGAATGAAATAGTGCCAAAAGTCAGTTCATTAACATCTATCATGACACAGTTGTTATTTCTTTTGTGATGAGAATGCTTAAGGTCGAATCTTTGAATAACTATTACATAGAAATACACTGTTGTTAACTAGAATTACCATGCTTTATCTTCGTCTCTGAAGATCTCAGTTGTTTCTAAGATGTGTGTTAGTTTAGAAGCCTGATACTCAACCGAATTCTTTTTAAAGAACTACACAGACTTTGAGAAACTAGTACAATGTGTGTTGTCTATGCATCTGGTAGTGGGTGTATAGCTGGTTAAAAACTTTCTGTTAAAGGCCGGAGAGATAAAGATAAGTTAGAGGGTAAGGTGCTTGCTGTGCAGGTAGCTGATCAAGGTTCAATCCCTAGAATCTACGAGGTCTCAGAGCACTGCCTGGAGTGCACTCCTGAGTGCAGAGCCATAAGTAACTTCTGAACACTGCCAGAAATGACCCCTAAACCAAGCAAGAAAGCATGCAAACAAACCAAAATATCCACCTAACTTCCTATTGGTTCTTTGGGAATTGTGAACGTAGGCTGAAATGGCTACCAGAGCCAGGTAAGCAGGGTGTGCAATCTGCATGGCATCACAAATGCCTTGCAATCATCCTAGAAGTTTATGGATCATGCAGCAAGTTAAGGAACATACAATAGATTGTCCTCCCTAGTCTCTGGAATACAATGCAAACAAAAAGTAGACAAGTTTTGTTGTTATTATTGTTTGGGGGGGGGAGGGTGGCACACCATTGACACTTAGGGCTTACTCCTGGCTCTGCTCTCAGAAAAAGTTCCTGGCCTGGGGACCAGATGGGATGCCGGGGGATAAAACTGTAGTCCATCCTAGGTTAGCACTAGTGTTTGCAAGGCAAATGCCCTACCAATGCGCCACTGCTCCAGCCCCAACAAACAAAAATATTCTTGACTCTTCAAACTAGTTAATTTAAACTCTTCAAACTAGACTCTAGTTTGAAGTGGTGAGAGCTAATTTTTTGTTTGTTTGTTTGCTTGCTTGTTTGTGTTAACTTCTCAGTGGACAGAACCAGGAAACCATTCTTCAATATCCATGATACCTGCAGATTATTCCATGTCAGGTTTCTGATATGGTTGCTCAAACTTGTTGTCCATTACTTCTTTTTCTACTGGATTGTTCCTAGTAAGAGACCTAGTGATGATACTTTACAGCTGAAATTTCTTTCACTTACCCCTTACATATCTCTTTGTTCCTACAGCACCTTATGAAGTCCTTGACCACGCAACCAAAGTTAAAATACAATTGAAATATTAGTTAATAAATCTCAGATGAGTATAAAAAAAAAACCAAAACCATCAATCATATGGCTATATAGAGAAATGCATTTTCACCAAGATTTTGGGTAAAAACGTTATTTTTAATATTCCATTAGGAAATCAACTATAATATCAAGTATTTCATAAGGTGAAAAATTTTGTATGACTTGATCTCAATTCTGGGACTCCAATAAAATAAAATAAAATAAAATACTAGGATCTGAAGAAAATGAAAGCACTACCTCATGAAAATATATTAACAAACACCTTTCATATAATGAAAAAAACCCACATACAGGGTCAGTGCTCTGTTAAGTATGAAACAATAAAGCGTTCTGTATTGTGAAATATTATAGCACATTGAATTACAGTTATTTTATTTTCAGAGTTAAGATTAACCTAATAATTTTTAATAAAAAGATGCAAAATGAGTAAAGTTTTTTAAAAAAAGTCTCAGTGTTATTCTAAGACATTACTTATTTTATATCTTAGTTTATTAATTTTACCTTCTTTAAAACTGTCTAATACATTGACGATTTTTGGTTGTACTCTATTTGGTTTACTTTGTTGTCCAGTGAAACTTTGTTGAGTGGAAATATGTCTGTTTCTAAATAAATTCATATCTAAAGGAAAATATAAAATATATATTAAGATCAAATAAGTAATATAGCAGGTAGGGCATTTTTCTTGTACACAACTGACCCAGGCTCAATTCCCACCCCCCCCAGGCATTCCATATAGCAAGAGTTCTCCCTCTCTCCCTCTCCCTCTCCCTCTCCTTCTCTCTCTCTCTCTCTTTCTCTCTCTCTCTCTCTCTCTCTTTCCCCCC
>PVKC010019159.1:0-19185 GCA_004027635.1 Crocidura indochinensis
CTCCTGGCAGGCACGGGGGACCATATGGGGAACCAGGGGATTGAACTGAGGTCCGTCCTAGGTTAGCGCAGGCACCTTATCTCCAGCGCCACCGCCCGGCCCCAACACAAATCTTAAATCTACAAAAAAAAAAACCTGTAAAATTTGAATAATAAAACTGTTTGGCCCAGGGAAAAAGCTCATTTGTAGAATATTTGCTAATCCCTGAGTCTGATATAAAATACTAATATTGGAACATCTGTGAACAGCAATCACCCCATATTAGAGCAATTAGTAGGAAACTCTCACACATAGCACTGATGTGTATGAACCCTCTGGAAAAGAAATATCTGCATTTGGGATGTAGCATGCTAAGTGAAGTAGCATATGATGGACATCTGTTTCTTTCCATCAGTAGGCCCTTGTATTATTTTATTTATTAAATGAGCATGAATTTTTCGATGAAAATAAATTATAATAGAAAAATATCCAGTAGGCTATTACTGATAGTATTACTAAATGTTCTATAAAACACACAGTTACGCAATAGATGAATATAATATGAGTAGGAGAAGAGAACATTTTCTTAGGACAGAGTGGTTTTTTTTTTGTTTTGTTTTGTTTTTGTTTTTGTTTTTGGGTCACACCCGGCAGTGCTCAGGGGTTACTCCTGGCTGCTAAGAAATTGCTCCTGGCAGGCATGGGGGACCATATGGGGCACCGGGATTCGAACTGATGACCTTTTGCATGATAGGTAAACACCTTACCTCCATGCTATCTTCCAGGCCCCGGACAGAGTGTTTTTTAAAGAAGCAACTATGTTAGAAAAAATTGAGACAGATTTTATTAGATAAAGCAAAAAAATACAAAAGTAATTCCTCAAAAATTTATTAATACTTTGAGGTCTACTAATAACATTGAGCAATTATATATATATATATATATAACTGTCTAACTTTTAAAAAATCATTCCTTTCTAATTTTCATAAATTTACTATTAGACTTCAGGAATATTAATCTAATTATTTGTGGTTTAATTGTGCTCTGCTACACAATTAAAATGCTAAATAATAAATTTTATTTGTTATATGTAATTTTTATGTATTAAACAAAAATGCTTTGACATGTTTTTGCTTCTGGCTTGAAGATATATGCGTATATGTGTGCTTCCACTATGCAAATATTAAATGCTTGATAATAGGGCAATCCACCAACACAAATCAATAAACATCAAAAATATGATCTATATATTTTAATATGATCTCACATGATAAAAATACTGCATTTTAGTGTAAATATCTATTGATCATATATGAATGGTAGAACATTCTGTAGTATTAGAGTTGAAGAAAAGAACAATTTCTAGAGACATTAAGCTAATTTAGTGATTTTTAAAACAAATGTGAAGCCTTAAAACCCAGGGAAATATGAATTCACTTATTAGTTGATAAACAAGATATGGCTCTTTGCTTTAGTCATAATTTATACGTCGACTCTCCTGTGAAATGCTGATACTAGATTGGCAATGCTCTTGATAAAAGAATGAATGTGTTTATTCTGAACAAACACGTCCTGAAACTTGTACAGGAATACTCCATAATGTTTCTGTCTTGGTTGCTCTGTAGGCATAAGACCTTTATAAATACTCTGCTGAAATGCATCAAATTGTGCAACAAAAACCTGCCATTCTTCAGTTAAGCTTCCTTTATCAAGATGAAGAGGCACAATGCTCTGTCTCCCTGAGCAATCCTCCAAACCAGGAACTGACATGTCATTTCACTCAGCTAGGGGGGCAAACCTGTCAAGTTTTAAAACATTAAATGGATAAGCAGAAATCTATATTATTATATCGCTCAGAATGCCAGGTGTTTTCACAATAAATGGCAGAAAGTTCCTTATCAGAGAACAGGGGAATGTTTAGTAGTATGTGTTTTGAATATGCATTTATCATTTTTGTACACCCCACTGAAAAAAGGCAAAGAAAAGTGAAACAACAGTAAGCAAAACCCAGAAAAATATCCCTAAAGCTTTTATTTCTGTTCTGGTTTTCATTTTCTGATATGATCAGTTTTATTACTCATACAAAGGTAATATCTTCCCGTTTACAATTACATGGAAGTCAAAACACCATCCAAGAAAACAAAATCTTGCAATAAACATGTATCTCCCAAGTATACTGGGTTTAGAGATAAAGCACATTGTGTTGATCCATCCATTCAATGGAGACATGCTTCTTTTCCTCAATCCCAAAGTTTGCATTTTTTTAGGATGGTTTTTACTTTTCTGTTTCTATAGTCCACCTTCTCTACTCCTAAGAATTTACAAAGAAATATATTCTCACTGCAATGACTTTCACATGTAACCAAAAATGGGTTTTTGATACATTAAAACAAATATTTTCTGCTGCTGACAATTTCAGTCTAACATCTCACTTCAATTGGCTTCAGATATTATATTCTTGACTCAATTAATTTCATTAACCTTTAGAGATTTTAATTAATTTGACTAAAGCCCAAGAAGAAACTTGAGGTTTAAAATGTCTGTTTGGAGGCATGCAGTAAAAATTAAAATAGACTGTTAAGTTTCCAGTTTTATTAACTGTGCAAAAGGAAATTAGTAGTCTTCATATATGTATGTTTGCTTAGAAAGACATCTGTACAATTTGTTCTTATTCCAGTAAAACAAGCCAAGGTGGAAGATAGTCACTGCAGTAAAATTTTAGCATATTTTTTAACAATTTATTTGGTCATTATTGGTTTCAAGTATAATACATGTTAAAAATAAACACAGGAGACCAACAAGATTGCAGTTGCAATGAGCAGTGGCCAGAGTTTGAATTAACATCCAGGTAAGGGTACTTAAACCAGACCAGCTGCTTTTGTAGGTTATGGGAAGAACTCAGTAAAAAAAATTCCCCAGCTTGATTTCAGCAGAGACCAGCAAGAGTGCAACTTGTGAGCAGTAGCCAAAGTTTGGATTAACCTCTAGGTAAGAGTTGATGAACCAGTTTAAGCTGCCTATATGATATGGGTGGAGTTTGGTTTCTGTGTGGGAATACCCAGCTTGAGTTCAGTAGAATATAAGACCTGCAAGAGTGCAGTCATTCTGCTTTGCTTTGTGGCTCAGCATTTCTTCCAGTTAAGGAACTGTACCACAAAACTTAGTAAGAGTACCATACAAAAAATTCACAATGGATAAACTATGCAGAATCCCACCAAACCTTGGGCCTAAAGAAGCTAGTTCTGGAGACCCAACAAACACCTGATACCTACATATTTTTGGTTGGAACTTTAGAGAGGAAATTTAATGAATGTTCAAGGAACTTAGAGAAACTATAGAACAGACAGCCTAAAAGACTCAAGAAGTTGTTAGAGTAGAAATGAGGAAACTTCAAACAGGATTATCATGGCTGACAAACATGGCAGACAAAAGTATAATCTCACTGGAAAGCCTCACCAGCAGAGTTCCAGCCACTAAGAACAAAATCTTTGATATAGAAGATGAGCTGCATAACACCAGAAAAGGCTGGAAAAAAAACCCTCAAAGAAAGTGCACAAATGAAAATGGAAGTCTGGAGTAAACTCAATAGAAACAACATAAGATCATTGGTGACCCAGAGAATCAAGAGGAAGGCCCTGATGAAGAATCAACAGTCAAGGACATTATTACTGAGAAATTCCCAAACTAAGAAGTGCATGCAACCATATTCTGGATGCCCAAAGAGTGTCAGCTAACAGAAATCTAAAGAGAAACACCCCAAGGCACAGTAGTCACAATGATGAAAACCACATACAGGTATAAAACATGAAAGTGGAGCAATCAAAAAGGTAAATTATATATAAAGAAGCATTCTTAAGATTTACCGAGGATTTATTGCAAGAAACTCTCAAGGACCATTGTGACAAAACTCAATGAATGCTTTAACAAGAATATTTTAATCAACCAGACGTTCATTCAGGTTTGAAGGAAATATATTCAGCTTTATACATAGACAACAGTCTAGAGAATTTACAGACTCGAAACCAACCTTATAAGAAGAGCTGGAAGGTCTATTCTAAGCCAAAGCAAACCCAATAAACACAAAAAGCTCCTAAAATAAGATGACAATTAATCCCATGACAATCAACTTTCTCAATATCATCTCTCTCACCTCTTCTATTAAACATACTACTAGAAGTACTCACCATAGTAATTTGGCATGAAAAAGATAACAAGGGCATCTAGATAGGAAAGGAAGAGTCAATCTCTCAGTTGGTAGATGACATATATATATTTAGAAAATCCTAAAGATTACCAAAAATGTTCTAGAATAGATAGAGTTGTATAGCAAAGTGGCTGGTTACAAAATTAAGACTCAAAAATCCATGATATTTTAATATAAATAAACCAAGAAAAATGCAAAAAAAAAAACCTCATTAACAATTTTGCTTCAGAAAATCAAGTACCTTGATATCAACCTAACTAAAGAGGTGAAAAATCTTTGAAAGAAAACAATAAAACACTCCCTTGGAAAATAAAAGAGGAATTAAAGAAATGGGGCATATTCCCTGCTTATGTATTGGGGAGATTAGCATCATTAGCATGTCAATATTTCCCAAAGCATTGGGTATATTATATGCAATATCTATATGAATACCCATGACATTTTTTTTTTTTTTGGTTTTTGGGTCACACCCGGCAGTGCTCAGGGGTTACTCCTGGCTCAATGCTCAGAAATCGCTCCTGGCAGGCACGGGACCATATGGGGCACCGGGATTTGAACCGATGACCTTTTGCATGAAAGGCAAACGACTTACCTCCATGCTATCTCCCGGGCCCTGACATTTTTCAAAGTGGATAAAACATTCCTGAAATTCATTTGGAAAATTACATGCCTATAAAAAGCTAAAGAAACCCTTGGTTAAGATTAAAGGCATAATTTTCCCAAATTTAAACTGTACTGTAAAGCATTATTCATTAAAATGGCATGGTATTGGAATAAAGACAGACCCTCAGATCAATATAATAGATGTGTGTATTCTGAGACTGATCCTCCATTATCTAGTCAATTATTCTTTGATAAAGGGGCAAGAAATACATGCTGGAGGAAGAAAAGCCTCTTTAAAAAGTGGTGCTGGGAAAACAGGTCAATTACATG
Organism: Crocidura indochinensis; assembly: GCA_004027635.1. Classification (NCBI taxonomy): domain Eukaryota; kingdom Metazoa; phylum Chordata; class Mammalia; order Eulipotyphla; family Soricidae; genus Crocidura; species Crocidura indochinensis. The sequence goes on from PVKC010019159.1 coordinate 5,117, forward strand.
CAAAAAAAGTAAACTCAGACCTTTCTTTGATGCCAAGCACAAAGGTCAAATCAAAATGGATTAATGTCCTTGATATTAGACTTGAAACAATAAGGTACATAGAAAAATAAGAGAAAAACTTTGCAAAACATGATATGACATTGACACAAAAGGCATATTCAAACTGAAACACCACTAGTCAAGCAAGTGGAAGCACAGATAAACAAATGGGACTACATTAAACTGAGAAGACCTCTGTGCTTCAAAGGAACCAGTGGCTAGGATACAAAGGGTCCTGACAAAATGAGACAAACCATTCACCCAATAACCATATTTCTAAGATCCACAAGGTACTAACAGAATTTAACAAGAACAAAACCCCATCCAAAAATGGGAAGAAAAATGAATAGACATTTCCTTAAAAAAGAAATAAATATGGTCAAATGACTCATGAAATACTGATCTGCATCACTAATTACAGGAAGATGAAAGACTAAACAACAATGAGAATCTATCTCGCACCACAGATATTGGCACGCATCACAAAGAATAAGAACAACCTCTGCTGGCATGGATATTGGGAGAAAGAAACTCATTCACTACTAGGGGAATGGTATCTATTCCAGACTTTTTGGAAAACAATATGGATATTCCTCAGAAAGCTGGTAATTGAACTCCCATATAATCCAGCAATACCATTCCTAGGGATTGACCTGAGGAACACAAAAACACGCTACCAAAATGTCCTCTACACTTCTCTGTTCATCACAACACTATTTATAATAGCAAGAATCTTGAACTAATCCAGATGCCTAACAACAGATGAAAGAGTAAAAACAAACAAAACAAAACAAAACAAACAAAAAGCAAACAAAAAACTATGGTATAGCTGCATAGTGCAATACTATGCAGCCATTAGAAATAAAATAAAGTCATGAATTTTGCTTATACATGAATGGGCATGGAGAGTATTGTACTGAGCAAAATGAGCCAAAAGCAGAGGTATAAGCATAAAATAATTTTACTAATTGCTGGGATATAAGGAAAATAAAAGACAGTTTGGAGATTATATACAGAGACAAAAGAGATTAAAAACTAGGAGAATCATCGTATGGTAGGTAGCTTGCCACAAAGAATAAAGGGTGTGTTTACAGTAGAGAAAGACTTAACACTCCTTCATTTGCAGTAGTAAAAAACCACAATGTCAAAATAAAAGGGGCAGGAAGAGAGAGTGTGTGAAGTAAAATGTCTGCCCCAATGCCAAGTGGAGGAGGGTTGTAGGGAGAGAACAGGGCATCAGGGATGATGAGAGGGAAACTGTTGACATTAGTGGTAGGAATCGCTAACTATTGAAGGTTGCTATACATTGTATGACTATAACTCAATCATTAATAACTTCATCTGGGGGGGGAAAGAGCTATATTGTGAATAACCTTATTATTATGGTGTTTAAATAAAATTGTATTTAAGAAAAGAAAATAAGTCTTAATATTCTCTATTATTTAGAAAATGTTTTATAAAATATTCTTTGTCAAGTAAACATATTTTTAAAAAATAAATAAATACAGATATCAAGTATATTTTTCTATTTATTGCAGTTACAAATTTAAATAATTTCTGAAATTGATACAGGCTTTAAGAATGTTAATTTTTATCATTATAATGATTAATAGTTTAGCTCATTATATTAGTGCTTATTTCTATGCCTTGTCTAATTTACTTTATCTGTATATTTAAGCTATTTTTATTGTGTAACTATAAACTATGAAAACAAATATTATCAAAGCTGCAATTTTTTAAAATCAGGCAGAGGCCGGAGTGGTGGCGCAAGCCATAAGACTTCTGCCTTGTGCATACTAGCCTAGGACAGAAGGCAGTTCAATCCCAGGCATCCCATTCGGTCCCCCAAGCCAGGAGGGATTTCTAAGAGCATAACCAGGAGTAACCCCTGAATGTCAACAGGTGTGACTCAAAAACCAAAAATAAATATATAAATAGAAAAAAAAAGTAAAGATCAAAGCAATATTCATGTTGCATAATACTTGTAAGTTACTTAGGTTTTACTATATCCCCAGGATTTAGAATATCATCTTAATAAGGTTATGTACAAATACTATGTTTATGATTATTATAGATTTGATAATTCCACATGGTAATATGAATAAGTAGAAAGTACGATCTGTAACTGACATAAAATACAGACTCTAAAATCTACTGCTTGGTTTTCTCCCATTTCCTTTTCTAACAAAAGTCATATTGCATGGATTTATGTACATAAATGTACATATTACATGGCCCATCATTTTGTCTAGAAATAAAAATTCCACAGTTGAGTTTGCCATAAATTTTTTCCTTCATAACTTGTGAACTTTTCAAAGTTTAATTCCTAACAACCATGTCAAATTATCTCTCTTAGAATATTTCAAAATTTTATATCTCTAGGTACTGAGGATGACATGCAAGAGGCCATAAACTATTTAAGGCATAAATTATTTCATATGAAATGACTGAATGTATCACTTAGTGTAGTAAACAATCAATAAGATGTAAAAGTGAATATAATAAAATTAATATTTTCAGTATGTATAACTTAACTTCATGAGATAGTAGTAAAACTTTGGTTATTAAGAAACCAAAATAACTGATCCTTAAAATTTGTTTACTTACTTATCATATTGGTATATGTTTGTGGGCTTTTATCCCTAGTAAATAACATAATTTAAATAATTAGCAATAGCTGAACTGTCTACATTTGTTTAAAGCATATTCTTTATTTTTCATACCCTAGAATAAATTCAAGCATAGTGTTTAAAATATATATTTGGTTTAATTATGCAATATTCATTTAATTTCTATTAAGTGTGATAATACCTTTTTGTCACCACTTGTCCTATATGCGTCTTGACACAGAAGACCTTCCGTGTCTGAATGCCCATACCACATGAAGCTTCTCCATTCCAAGCAATAGTTGCATTAAGGGCAGTTACCATAGTGTCCTCTTTACAGGGACCCCAAGGTGATGTTTCCCAGTAGAGTTGTGTACAAGAATGTTCATTGCAGGAGCGATGTTCTTGAAGGACCTGAGTAGGCGGACATGGCTTTCCACCTGCAAATAATAAATATATAGCATGTGTGAAATTTTTCTATAATTGTGTTTTTATTTTTGTTTCTGTGTTTTTTGTTTCTTTAATAGTCTTTTAGCACAGTTTTCTAAAGGCCTGAATCAGTATGCCTTCATTTCATAAAAGCATCATTTTTTTCCTTCAGAACTGCATGTTGATTGCTAACTAGCAGGCAGAAGAGCACATCAATTTTTAAAATTGATTCTGGAACTGGAGCGATTGTGCAGTAAGTAGGGCATTTGTCTTGCATGTGTCTTACCTGAGTTTTATCCTCATTACCCCTTGTAGTCCAAATGAGTTTCATTAAGCATCATGTCCAAGTGCAGAATAACCAGAAGTAAACTATTATCACAAACATTGTGACTCAACATTTTTTGAAATAATGTATTAAATAATTCCGCTGCCTATTTCAAGGACTTGTGTTTTCAAGTTAAATAAAATTTGGGACTAGAACAATATAGTACAGTAGTCAAGGTGCAGCATTGCATGCGATAGACTCAGGTTCAATTCTTAATATCTAATGTGGTCTGCTTAGCCCTGAGTACATAGTCGAAATAACATTGATCACTGCTGAGGGTTGCCTAAAAACAAACAAAAAAAGATAAATAACATAAAAAAATTCTGATTTTATTTTAATAAAGTAAAACTTTGGTTGTTTCTATGAAACAACCAGACACAGTTCAAGACCCTCAAATGATTTTACATTAAACACAACAATCCACATGACATTTATCTAGATATGTCATTTCTTTCCTAAGAGAGAATTCCATTTTTTAACAAAGTAGTATTTTAGCCTCTTATGCTCCATCAATGAGATCATCATAATGCAATTTGAGAAATAGAGACAAATCTCAAATCTTCGGAAGTGAGAGCATATCTCTAACCTATAAAGCAATATCTGAAAATGAATATTCCACTGACAGGATGACCAGAGATATTAACCCTGATACATTGGACACAGTAGACAATCAAATTTCATTTTTTTTTTGGTTTTTGGGTCACACCCGGCAGCGCTCAGGGGTTACTCCTGGCTCCATGCTCAGAAATTGCTCCTGGCAGGCACGGGGGACCATATGGGGCACTGGGATTCGAACCGATGACCTTTTGCATGAAAGGCAAATGCCTTACCTCCATGCTATCTCCCGGGCCCCTCAAATTTCATTTTAGACTTTTCTTTTTTATATATAAGAAACTAGTAAAAACTAGTTTTTATACAAAGAATTAATATTTCTAGGTTTTTATTTTTTATTCAGTGGCTAAAATATTTAAAGAAGATTTACAACCATGTTTTCTTATGTTAGCTATTTATTATTATTATAATTTATTATGTAATTTTAAATTTTATATATTGTATTTAAGGTGGTTATAATAGCACTAATATGTATGGAACTGATTTTACTTACTTCCCCTCCAAAAAAAAAACCTTAATGTGCCAGAACATTCCTGGACTCCTTGTGTATCATTTAATCTGCTTTTCATTCGTCCCCTTAAATTTCTTCCAGTTTTGTATGGTAATTGATTCTTTATTTTATTTACTTATTTATTTATTTATTTATTTTTCGTTTTTGGGTCACACCCGGAAGTGCTCAGGGGTTACTCCTGGCTCCATGCTCAGAAATTGCTCCTGGCAGGCACGGGGGACCATATGGGGCACCAGGATTCGAATCGATGACCTTTTGCATGAAAGGCAAACGCCTTACCTCCATGCTATCTCCCGGGCCCCGATTCTTTATTATTTTTATTTAAAATTCATACTATAAAACACAGCAGGGTTAAAGAGCACTTTATAAATATGAAAGCCTTCATTCTTCTTGACCTACCCCAATTTTTAGGATCACAGAATTGGTTCTAGTTTAAAAAAGGAAGTTTCTCCCAGCAGGCAGCAGCTCTATTTTGCTATTCTATAGAGCACTATGCAGAAGAGGCCAAGGGAAAGTATGGAAGAAAGTGTCTGGAGAAAGAAGCCATTGCTCCTGTGCTAAAAATGATAGCAAAGGCTATTCTAATTTGTTTTTATGTACCTTCCTGCAAACTTATAGTGCATTTTAGCTGTTCAAAGTTATTTCACAGCCTTCATTTTTGGCATCTCTCAATGTGCCAGTATGACAGAAAAGGAAATCAGGGCTCATGGATCAGGCATGAGTGCTAGTTCCCAGTCAAGAAATCGTCTCTCTTATTACTAGGCATATATATTTTTCTCTAACTGTATAAGAAAGCCAAAACTGGGTAGACATTAATCAAAATTATTGTTAAAAATCAAAATATAATTCTAAATATAATCATGGTTTGTACATAGTTACAAACTAAAATAATGAAGGAAAATATGAAATCCTGTGTAAAATGTAACATTAAAGGGATAAGACATGCATGAATATAAATTTAATAATTTAGATAAATTATTAGATATATAAATTCAAAGTAGATATTTCTATTTTACAAGTTTGGCATTTTATTCCTCAATTTTACTTCTACTCACCTTCTCCAGATAATGCCAGGATAGTCCTTGATCTTGTCTGTTTCCCTTCTGAATTTTTATTTGAACAAGACTGGGAGCAGGCTGACCATCCTGTCCACTCACTCACCACACAATCCATTCGGCAGGGAATTTCACAAGTCATTCGTTCAGGAGGAGGAGATTCTGGACAGAGATTCCTTGAAACCTCCTTCCCTGTAATCAATCAGAGCAAGGTCAACATCTATTAATGTAAAGTCAATACAGTTCAAAGGTCATTTAGACTCATGACATACATTATTAATTTAGTTTAGAAGAATCTTCACCTGGTATAGAAATAAAGTGTATATATATGAATACATATCAGACATAGCTATATATGATGTATTTGAACATATATGGATATATGTGGTCGGTTGCTTTTTTATTATATATTTATCAAGAAAAGAACTTCAAAGAAATCTTTTGACATTTAGAAAAGTGCATGTCATGACAGATCTCCTATTTATCAGCCAATACAGTAACAAACTATACATCTTCCAGGTATGATTTAGCTATGAAAGGCTCAACATAGACATTGATGACATCCTTAAATGGAAAGGTAAAAAAGTAAAATTTAAAAAAAAATTTACTGCAAAATTGCGTTAACAGCATTTTATTAGTTTAAAAGCTACAAAAATGTATGACCTTAATTTTCTTTTGGATACTTTCACCTAAAACATTTTATGCAAAAGTAACACACAGTTTTTTATGGAGGGACCTTTGACTAATATGTATGAGTCAAGAGGAAACATCACTATCTCTAATCGATTTTTTATCTTAGTTCAATAATCTTATGAAACACTCAAACCTATATTTACATATATGTGTACACATATACATATATACAAATAAGTATATGTGAACACCGAAATGAGACAGCATTTTACAATTAATATATATTAAAACTAAAATTATGTGTATTACATATTTTTGCATCTCTCAAATGCTTATAATAATTACTTAAATCTCTCTTGTAGGCAGGGAGAGGGTTCAGCTGGCAGAGCTTTGGCTTGTATGTAGCAATGGGCAATTGATTCCAGGCACCCCACTGAGTCCTGACAGGAGTGATCCCTGATCTAAGCACAGAGGCCTAAGACCTCCTAATGTGAAGAAACGCACAAAAGCAAAACAAAACAAAACAGCTTAGGGTAGACAAAACAAGAACCCTGCAAGTGTCTTAGTCAATAATATCCTGTCATATATATACATATATATGCATATATTGTTCAGTGGAGCTATCGTATATATGTATACAATATACAAGATATATAGTATTAAGATTATAGTATTAAGGAGAATTGTTAAAGTGGAACTATCGTATATATGTATACAATATACAAGATATATTGTATATACATATATACGATAGTTCCACTTTAACAATTCTCCTTAATACTATAATTATAAAACAGAAGATGACAAATAATGTTGCAATTTCTAGTATTAAATAACATAAATTGTCAGATGGCAATAAAGTTCATGTCATTATATGCTTCTGGAATTCATTTATTTATGTGACAGAAATAAATGGAAAGGGAATAATTTAATAGAGTAATTCTTTTGTACCATCACTCGTCATAACAGAAAATCTTCAATGCAGGGAAATTTATAAGGTTTGGAATATTAGGAGTTAGTGGCTCTGAAAAAAAATAATTTGCTCAATATTATATTAGTCTAAGTTTGAAGCAATTTAGGAATTTCCCGACTCCCAAATTATTAACTATTATTAGTTAAAAAATCATTCAGTGTACCTAATTCCAAAAATATATATACTATGTATTTTTATTATTTACTTTATAAAGTGAAAATTAGATAGTGAGCAAAACTTCCTGGAGGAGAAAAAGGTGCAAACTTACTATTTGCATTCATATTTGTAAATGAGCTGAGGATCATTGCCCATGAGGTATAAATAAAGCTTTTCAAGCATATTATGAAAAGTAATAGAGATTCTAGCAGATAATCAAGCTGAAAAGAATGCTTTTTCCTATTTTTTCACTTTCAATCTAGTTTAGGTTGAGTCCATAGTGCATGGCATTTACATACAAATTTACACACATCTGCATGCAGAGAGACAGCAATATAGCTAAGGGAGATCCAAGCACAGAAGAAACCAGACCAAAATGAGAATTCCACTTACAACTAATTCAAATTTTCCTTCCATATTTCTAATATGATTGACATGTTTTTACACAAAACATGTTTTTAACAAAATATTTTGAAGGAGCATCTTGTAAAGGACTTTCTGAGGAATAGAAAATATAAATAGGTTTTAGGAAGAAATAAATAAGAGTGAAAGCAAAATACTAGACTGGATTAAATGAGTAAAATTGATCTCACTACTGAAGGACATAGATTTTGAAAATATCAAATTATGACATCAGACTCCTGCTTTATCATGTTTTAAAATGAGTTTAAAAGACCTAAAAGGAAACTTTGCTTCATAAGTAAAGGTCAAATTATATAGGTGTGTTTTAAACAGAGCATAGAGTAGGCAAGATAATTTGTATGGAGAACTCGCATGATAGCAGTTTTCAAAAAATGAAGAAAAAAGAGTAGGGTTAGAGAATTTATGATAATATGTGAATAGGTATTTCAGTCAATAGAAATGTCAGCAATGATATAGTGGTAGAAGAATACATAATTTTAGGAAAACTGTTAATACTGAGACAGCACAAGAATAAGAGAAAACCTACTATGAAGATTTATTTGATGTAAAATATGAATTAATTAGGTAGAAGCATAATATTTTTAAAATCCATGCCTCCCTTAAATTAACAGTTGTTCATATTTTATATGTCTTAGTGTAAACATTATCTTTTTGTTTGTTTGTTTGTTTGTTTTGGTTTTTGGGCCACACCCAGTGACGCTCAGGGGTTACTCCTGGCTATGCACTCAGAAGTCGCCCCTGGCCTGGGGGACCATATGGGGCACGGGGGACCGAACCGCGGTCCGTCCAAGGCTAGCGCGGTTAGGCAGGCACCTTACCTTCAGCGCCACCGCCCGGCCCCAATGTAAACATTATCTTAAGTCAGTATTCAGCACCCTCTGTAATTCAGTTTATGTGCTCAAATATTTTTCAAAACTCGAGCTAATTCAAAAAGGTAGGTAGCTATATTCTTTATAGGGACACCAAAAATATAGTGAGAAATTATGGCAAGGAATTGTAATTTGTGTACAAGTTATTTTCTATGAAATATTACACAAGGCAATTTGTGAAATGAGTCCCTAGTCACAGGTCTTTTTGTCAACTCAATGAAATAATTAAAGGTGAATCATACATTTCTTCTTAAGTATAACCCTCAACTTAAACTATAGTTATCTTATTTGTAATAATGAAATACTAGCATTTACCATTCTGGTATATACTAAAGACTAGAAATTATTCTAAAGAATGTAAATTATTAAAAATGAATTTCAATATATAGCAAAATACCTAATTATAGAAGACTTGATACATAGGAACCTTATAATTGTACTATTGGGGGGCAGACAGACAGTATACCTTGCCTTTCAAGGTACTTGGCTTAAGTAAATAACCTAGGTTCAGTCCTTCACAAACTGACAGAGAAATTCCTATGCATATATGGTATTTGATGCTTAAGCATAAGCCCATACAAAAGTGGATGTGTCCCCCCAATTCTATATTATATATCACATTTTTCCATAAAATACCCTCTATTTTTCTCCTCTGAAGAAGACTACTCTTTTTGTTTTATCCCTATCTCACTTACTATTCACTCTCTTTCTAATAGTCTCTCTCTCCTCTAATTACTCCAAGTAAATTTCTTTAAATAAGGCTATTTGATTTACTAAAATAGTATAATTTTCATCTCTATCAATAAATGAGAAGAGATGAACAAACATTTCTTAATAGAAGGCATGCAATGGGCTTGTCACTTGTCATAGAGAAATGCAAATCAAAAAATAATAAAATTTCTCTTCATTACAATGATATTCACACACATCAAAATAATAGAAACAACCAGTGCTGATGGGGACTTGGGGCAAGGGATACCAAATCTACTGCTGATATGAATGTCTTCTGATTAGCACTCTATGGGACACAGTCTGCAAGCATCTAAAAAAAATAAGAATTGAATTTCCATATGACCTAGCATACCACTGGTTGGACTCGATCCGGAGTTTATAATTATTAAATCTAAACTATGTTTACAAATTTATGTTTGTTGTATTGTTATTCACAATTACCATCATTTGGAAACAACCCAAGTGTCCTAAAACTGCTGGGTGGTTAAAGAAATTGTAGAATTATATCACAGTATAATGCCACGAAAGTATAAGAAAAGTGGAAGTCTTGAAGTTATCAAATACATATATGGATTAGAGAGTTTTATGGATCACAGTCCCTCAGGAGTGAAAGAACAATACAGCATTTCCACCAGGAATAAAGGAAAATTATATCTCAGTGAGATGGGAAAAATACAGAATAATCTGTCATATGTGGAATATAAAGGAACATAATGAAGAACTAAATATTACCAATGATAACAGACGCTGAGACTCAAACTACAGAACTAAATTTGTAAAGAGTTTGGAGGATAGAAGGAAATCTAGAGAAAACAGTATAAAAACTATAACACTGGTGAGTGGGGTGTAATCACACCATAGTCCAGAAACATTACTATAAATATAATGTAAATACAATGCCAAATAATATATTTTAATTTTGCTTAAAAATTACATAACAAAGGGACTTGAGCACAGGGCATAAGACATCTGCCTTGAGTGCGCTAGCCTAGGAAGGTCCGCGGTGAGATATGGTCCCCCAAGCCAGGGGTGATTTCTGAGTGCATAGCCAGGAGTAACTCCTGAGAATCACTGGGTGTATCACAAAAAAAAGAAATTATAATAAAAAATCTGTTTTTCAAAAATATTAAAATTTTATCTTTGTCATAATCATTGATAACTGTATTCCCCAATCATATATGCATACAAATATCTACCAATAGCTCCATACTTGTGCATTATATTATTAATGTCATTTACAGTATTCAAGTAGCTTAGTTTATATAATTGCTAAGTTAAAGCATCTCACATCCAAAAAAATTTAAACTTGAATTACTTCATTTCATTTGCTATAATTATATCCCTTTGGCACAGAGATAGACATATCACATTAATAGTACTTATATTTTTATTTTCCTTTTCTTAGGAAATGGATCATTAATTCTAACTGAAATTCCATGCAAGCACGGAAAACAAAGAAGCATATTTCACAGATGGTTAGAAATAAAAGTTATTTCGACAAGCTCAAATAATATAATGTCTTCATCAAACAGAACATATTTAAGAGGAAAATTAAGTTGAATTTCTAAGAAGATTCTATAAAATTACTCATATTCCTCATAAGGTTTCTTGGGATCAATAATGACACACTTCATATTCTCTTGTAATGGAGCAGACATTTTAATCAGCTATGACTTTGAGACTTTAGAATATTGTGTCGTTTCAAACTTGCTATTAATTATATTTTAAAAATAGTGGGGGCCGGGTGGTGGCACTGGAGGTAAGGTGCCTGCCTTGCCTGCGCTAACCTAGGACAGACCGCAGTTCGATCCCCCGGTTCCCCGTATGGTCCCCCGTGCCTGCCAGGATCGACTTCTGAGTGAATACCCAGAAGTAACCCCTGAGCATCACTGGGTGTGGCCCAAAATCAAACCAAAAAAAATAGTATATTTCATTATAGAAATGGACCATTATCAATTAGTACTTTAAAGTATAGACACAATTTAGACATTTAGTAAATTGTACAGGTCCACTATCATCTCTACCTAGCTCCTAAATATTTTCACCTACAAAATTAAAGTCCTTTAATTTAATATAATTTATTTTCAATCTTTAGCAAAAACTGTGGTCATATTTAAATACAGTATATCACTACTTTATTATGTTCTTAACAAAATATTTAATTTTATGTATGTTGCACATTTTTATTCATTTATTTATGCTTTGTATCCATTGTGAACAATAGTGCTATCAATATATTTAGACATCATTATTATGTAGTGGTTATCAGTTATTTTCATTATATTTCTAGGTATAGAATTCATAGATCATGTCTATTACTCGTTTGTTTTGTGTGATTTGAGGAACTTTATCATATGATCAAATGACTAGATTTTGCCATAAGTCACACTGTTGTCATGACTATTCACAAAAAATAACCAAAATTAAGATTGGAAATAAAATTTTACTTTACTTCTACTTATTATTTAGCATATTTATTATTGTTTGCTACATTATTTACATAAAATTTACATTATCATTTACATTATTTACACATTATTTACTACATTACTATTTAATATATTTTATTTTACTACCTTAATAAATCTTTTCTTTGACTTATAAGAGGAATTTTAAATTGCTTTAAACTAGTATGCTGTTTTAAATGTCATTCTTCATGCCTTTAATTAACTCCTTCAGATATTTGTATGTTCTTCTGGAAGAAACATTCCTAAAAATATCATATTTATACTTATTAACATATTCAAATGTCCACAAAATTTATTCTTTCCCACTATAAATGTTTGTATAATATAAATTAATAAACAAATAATATAATATATTAGAAGGGATATATTGAATATAATAGAGGAATTTACTGAGCGAATAGATTTTGAGGTAGTACATGTACATATGTGGGATAGAAGTATATATTTGTATACATAAACTACAGAGCTAATATTTCACACATATGTATACATCACAAAAACTTAAAAAACTTAAAGATGTGGTGCCGGAGAGATAGCACAGAGGTAGGCGTTTGCCTTGCAAGTGCCAAACCAAGACCAACAGTGGTTCAAATCCTGGCATCCCAGAAGGTCCCCTTAGACTTCCAGGGGCTATTTCTTAACAGAGAGCCAGGAGTAACCCCTGAGCGTCACTGGGAGTGATCCAAAAACAAAACAAACAAAATATCAAAAAAATTAAAGTTGTACCTGTCAAGGAGGAAGGTTAGGAAGTGGGAGTGAACTTGGGAAAATTGGTGGAGGAATGTGAAATTGGTAGTGGACAGGTATTGAACTCTAGTATGCTTCAAACACAACTATGAATAATTATGTAAATCGTGGTCTCTCGATAAAGAAAAATAATAAAAATTTAAAAGCTAAATGTATCTCAAATTAGAGGCCAGAAAGACGGTGGTTCCACTCCCAGCATCCCATACGGTCCCCCGAGTCTGCCAGGAGCAATGTCTGAGCATAGAGCCACGAGTAACCCCTGAGTGCTGCCGGGTATGACCCAAAAACCAAAAAAAGAAAAGTATCTCAAATTAGATTATGATAATTTTTTAAAATAAACACATTAATTTAACACTAAAGTATGTAACCCATAGCACACAGTTTAACATACATCTGTTATTTATTATTTTCAGTAGTATGAATTATTTTTATATGCAGGGCGGCATTCAACTCTTTTGCAGTGGAGTACAAATATAAAAGAAGAATTATTTCACAGACCAGCTAATGACAGACAGATAGATACATAAAAGAAAAATGTAGATAGAATTTTTAGATTAAAGTTGGTGTTATAAGAGTATATTTAACTACTGCAACATCTTCTGATGCTTAGAGGTTATAATATTTTTGCACACCACCAGGAAATTTTCATTGACCATAACCTGTATTCAGAGAACTGTGCATTTTAGTATATGACATATATATTTTGTTATAAGCAAACAATAATAATTCATAGTTTTATTACAACATAAATTACAGAAATATAAAGAGAAAATTAGATATTTATAAACAGCAAGTTTCTGAACTATAAGTGAAAAACCTCTGTCAGACATTACAAAGCATATTCTTATTCATTATAATACTTTATATTCTAGTTCACAAATATTATCTGATTACGTCAGCACCAGCTCATACCAAACTATAATGAAGCAATTTTATACAACTCACTATATTTTTCTTGGAATGCTTGGTACTAGAAATATTAAGCTCAAGGAAGTGAGAAACTATCACTTCCTTGAAATTTAAAGAGGAATAGGGGAAAATAAAGTATTATTTTTAAATAAAGTTTTTTTTTTTTTTGGTTTTTGGGCCACATCCAGTGACGCTCAGGGGTCACTCCTGGCTATGCGCTCAGAAGTTGCTCCTGGCAGGCACGGGGGACCATATGGGAACCGGGGGATCGAACCGTGGTCCATCCTAGGCTAGCGCAGGCAAGGCAGCAGGCACCTTACCTCCTGCGCCACATCCCGGCTCCCAAATAAAGTATTTTTTAAAGAAGAAAAGAAAAGCCAGTTAAAAATCTTTGGATAAATAATGAAAAATACATAAACATATAGGAAGAACAAACAAAAAAAGAATAGAGTCAGTAAAAATAAATATGACAAGTATGATAGGTAAAGAATACAAATACAAGCAAAAATAATGTTAGGATGTTTGCAATGTAAAAATAATAAAATCAGCAATAATTGGTAAAGTTATAGGAGATTAAACAAC
>PVKC010019160.1:0-19253 GCA_004027635.1 Crocidura indochinensis
TTGACACAGGATCACTAAATTCTGGTTCTTGTCTTGTTCAACTTGTAGCATTGATTGTGCAAGTTGCTTGACTTCTAAGGGTCATACTTACAAGGCTATTTCCTCATCTGTAAAATATGGACATCACCTGTAAGTGTCTATTAGCCCTGCTTGTTTCTCAGTTTGGTTGTGGCATTTGATAATATGCATGCAAGGATTTTTCTCATCAGTAACATGTTCTACTGGATTAAGCTGAAAATGTAAATAATAAAATAATAATTTCCTAGTGTTATTATTATAATCATCATATCATTGTAATGAGGTTTTCTCAGCTATGAAGCTCATAAAATCAAGGTCAAATAGTACTTTGGAATTAGAAGCCTGAAGTAAAACTCTAGTAAAACTCAGCAAAGGTAACATAGTAGCATTCTTGTTCTCTACTTAGCAAATTTAGAGGCTAGGAAGCTAAAGGGGCCTGAAATTTCTCCTGATGATGTGTGCCCTTGAGCACTTTCCTTGTCTCTTGTTTTTATGCAAAGAAACAGAAAGACCCAAGAGTTGGGCTTGTTTTTAGTGTTGTTTAGAGTTTTGGACACAGGCTCACTTGATGTGCAAAACAGACTTCATTGTGCTAGAAGTACAGCACTATTCCTCTTTCATGAGATAGTGTCCTCATCAATCATTGCTTCCAACAAGACACAAGGGCTTTGATGAGTCTCCCAGTGGAGGAAGTATGCTGCCCCCCTTTATCCCCAATCAAGAACTACAGTTTGCTGCAGATAACACCACACTGGGAACTTTTATTTCTTTCTGTTCTTCACAGAGCATTTAAAGACAAGAGAAGGGAAATTATTATTACATTTTTTGTTGGAGAAAGATAGTTTTTAATTAAAATTTATTTAGAAAAATGTGATGTGAAAGAAAGGAAAAAGAATATGTTTTGGGAGACAACACAGGATTTTCCAGGGAAAATAGCAAGAAGACACAAACAAGCAAGAGAGAAAATGTGTGTTTGAAGAGCAAGTCCAGAGAAAGTAAATTCCTTTTTGGGGTAGGGGAGGTGTCTTACCCAGCAGCACTCAGAGTTTATTCCTGGCTCTGAACTCAAGAATCACTCCTGGCAGGCTCGGGGACTATATGGGATGCTGTGAATTGAATCCAGGTTGGCTTCATGCAAGGCAAATGCCCTACCAACGTGCTACCGCTTTGTCCCCAAGACAAGGGAAATTCTTAGAGGCCCTCTGTGTGTCAGTTCTATATCATGTACTTGTATTAGCTCACTCAATCTTCACAAGTCTCTTGCACCCAAGAAGTTGTCACCACTTTATAAGCATTTTACAGTTCCTTAATTTTGCAGAGGCAAAGCAAAGCAAAGTATTTTTTTCAAAATCATGTAGATGATGACTGAGAATAAACTGGCTTTCAATGCAAAACCTGCCTTAAAACTATAGATTATATAGACATTTTAGATTCCTTAATTGTATTATTATTAGCTTTTGGTGGCCATACTGGTGACCCTCAGGGCCATACCTGGAACAGTGCTTGGAAGTCACGTCTGCCATGTGAACCATGTGGTATTGGGAATCAAACCAGAGCTTCTTCTACATGCAAAGCACGTGCTCCAATCATTTGAACTCTCTCCTCAGCATTTAACTTTTATTTTAATCTCTTTTTTTCTTGGGAGGTTTGTCTTTCCTGTACATTTTAGGGGTTTTTGTTTGTTTGTTTTAGAGTTAGTCTTCAGCAATGATGGGAAGAGCAGGGGCTAATGAACTTTTCACTTACTATGTATCATTTATTAAAAAACACTAAGTGGATAGATTCACTTCTTTGTGTGGAAAGCCATAAACTTTCAAATCAGAAACCCTAATTCTCCATGAAGCAAAGTGTCCTAATGTATGAAATGAGAGTTTAAATACCTATATTATTGTTTATTTTGGGAACATACCCAGTGGTACTCATGGCTTTCTCTTGATTCTGCACTTGGGAATCATTCCTGGCAAGACTTGTGGGACCACATCAGGTGCTAGGGATTGAATCTGGGTCAGTTGCATGTAGGGCAAATAATTTATCCACTATACAATATATATCTAGCCCCCTAGAATGTCTATGCCTATTGCAATTATGCTAGTTAATTAGGATGATATTCTGACCATATCTAACAGAGTTAATATTTGATAAGTGTTAGCTGTGATTAAGTAAAAAAAATTCTGTAGTTTACTCTCACTAGTTGTATTTGAGTATAACTTTTTTTTCTGCTATATTAACTATAGTAATTAACATAGGTGACCTACTAATTTTTGTTTTGTTTTGTTTTAGGGGCCACACCCAGTGATTCTCAGGGGTTACTCCTGGCTATGCACTCAGAAATTGCTCCTGGCTTGAGGGACTATATGGGATGCTGGGGATCTAACTGAGATCTGTCCTGGGTCAGCCATGTGCAAGGCAAACAAACGCCCTACCACTGTGTCACTGCTCTGGCCCCAGGGTAACCTACTATTACAACAGCTGTTCATGTAGCTCCTATGGCAGTGAACCTAGAAGCGAATATAGGATCATCTTCTCCACCATACCTGAGAGAGCATTTTATAATGAGTGTGTGTTAGTCAAGCTAGTCTATGTTATGCCTTAGTAACAAATATCTTGACTCTTAGCTAAAGATAATGAACTTTAAGATTTTCTCATCTCTGTGTATAATATGTCAGAAAATCTATTCTTCTCCTGACCTTCGGGACTCTCAAGGCTGACAAAGACTTGACCATAATTAATCTGTACCAACTGAGACACAGTTTTCTTGATTCTTTCTGTTGATAAAAAGCTGGTGGGGGACTCGTTTCAGGAGTTGAATGAATGCCTGGCACTGCAGCCCAGAGCCTGTAGATCTATCATTATTATTCCAAACTGTGCAGCCTGAGAAAATCCTTCCTTGAGTTTGGAAGGAGAGGAGTAATGGATGTGGATAATAATTTTGAGAACCTCTGAGACAGAGTCTTTTCTTTGTTTAATTGGCCATTTCTTAATAGTTCCTATAACATATAAATAAAGATGCTTTGAGACTAGAGAGGTAATCCATTGGGTAGGACTGTCTTGCATGCAGTCAACCTGAGTTTAATTCCTAGGACCTCTTAGGGGTGATCACCAAACATAGAGCCAAGACTAAACCACTGGGTATAGACTCAAACAAAACAAAACCAACAAAAGATGCATTTTTTTTTGCAAAGATTTACTTTTTCCTTTGGTAACAGCAAGGGTGCTCACAAAATGTGTTGTGAAGCCTAGAGCAGAAGGGACTCCATATTTTTTGAACCAATGTTAAGTTTTTATTTAAGGCTAACAAGGTTAAGTGTCCATGTTAGGACTAAGTTTCTAACTCAACAGTAATGACTAAGACTTCAATGACACTAAAAACAACAATATACTTCTCTAGACATATAGCCATAAAACGACATGATGTCACACTCTAGACAGCAACCAATCGACTTAAAGGTCAGGACTTTCTGCTTTTAGCTCTATATAACCTGACTTGTGACCCCCAGGCAGGATTGGCTCTTGTGTATAGTGATTTTGGATGGTCAGTTTGGGGCCTGTTGACTGACAGAATAAAGTCCTGCTTTGCTTTACTGTGTCCTTTGACTCCAGAGCCAAATATATAATGTAATATACAGGAACTCAACTCAAATGGTTGAATATTTCTGTGAATTCAGTGGCGAGAGTCAAATTAGAAGGAGAAGCTCTACAGTGTCACCCCTTTTAAAAGCTTTAAGCAGGCTTTTTAGGGTTTTTTTTTCTTTATTAGAATAGTGGTTTTTCTGTTAGAATAGAAAAATGGTGGAAAATTTACAGGTTAGGGAACAGATAGTACTTAGCTATAAGCTGTGGCTTAATCCCCAAAATTATGAGTTTGGCAACTGAAAGGGCTTTAGACACCTGGACATCATCATTAATGTTAAGTTCAAAAGCAAAGATATCTCACACATTAAAGTATTTTTCAACAGTTCATCACAACTGTATCATCTACAATAATTTTGAAGGTTTGGGAGGATGAAATTTTGTTTTGAATTGTTTCTCCCTTGTGCTAGATGGAAGGAGGTGGACATGGGACCCTAAAATAAAACTTACTAGCTAGTTGATTGGTGATTGTCCTTCCATCAGCACAAGAGTCTGCAATGAAAAAATAGAGACTATGAAAACTGGATTGTCATAGGCATCAAATGAAGTAAAACTTGTTAAAAGGGCTTGTGATGTGTTCAGTCCTAGCATGCTAAATGACATTTTGTATTTCCTGTATTTATTCACTCCTGGTTGATTAGTGGCAGCTCCAGTTGTTGTTTCTGAAAACCTAGGGAAACCTCTTTCAGCTGTTGGAATTTATTTGGCAACCGATGACCTTTCATATCCCCCTCTTTGAGGTATCCTTTAGCAGAAAGAACCAATATTCTGAGCTGCTTCTCTTTTTATAACTCCAATCATCCTCTAAAGAAGGTTGATGATTTTTTCCCTCTGTCACTGTTGCCAGCACCATTTAAGCCATCTGTTTTCCACCCTCATTGTCAGGGAGGAGATGGGTGAACCCTATTTCCAGGGTTGGAGAGAACATACTGGAAGATGTCAGTTGCTGCCCACAGAGCCAGTCATACTGGAGGAGGAAAACTAGAAAAGAAAGGAAAGGGGGCAGGAAGTGAGTCTTCATCAGTAAAGTTTTACTTAGAAGCAGCAGTCACCAATTTTAAAAAAGGAGGCCCAGTAAAATGTAGAAGCCCAGTGCTGTTTTGCCTGTCAGCAGCATCTCTGCAAATGAGACAATGCAGGTGTTTATATGAAGACATTTTATGCATAGACTATAACAACTTTTTCTAACTAAAAATGCCCTTTGACAGCCAGTATTTCTTATCAATCTCTATAGCAAACCACTACTTGATGGAGTTAAATTTGCCCATTTTGGTAGTGTTTGGGTAATTCATGGGCCTCAAAATTGAAAGTTATAAACCTCAGAACTCATTTAGTCACTTCTCACCTCTGCCTACAGAATGTCTGAGTAAAAATTATATGTCAAGTGGCAAGACTGATGTTAATATGCCCATTGATTAATCTTTTCAAGAATAAACTACAATTTTGTTTTTGTAGTAAAACCTTATAGTTCACATTTATTAAGAAATTGCCTATATGTCAGACAACATTGCTAAGAGATTTTTGCTAATTTCCTCATTTGATAATGATAAACTACTGGGAAATAGTATATTCTATAATTTAGAGTGGTTTTAGAAGTAGAAAAATTGCCATCAATAGTATTCAGTCTGGCTTTCACAAAATTTCCAGTCTAGTGCAGACAAACATATAAAGACTGTTCTATATGTGTTATAATAATAGGTTCTGGAACTGTATGAAAGACAAATTAGTTGAGCAATGAAATAACAATGCCTTTTTCCTTGAGGAGGAAATAAGTTTGTTGCAATAGTAACTCATCTCTTCAATTTTTATTTTTTATGGTATATACATATATATATATATATACATATACTGTATATATATGTACATATATATATACTGTCTTATTTTGGGGCCACCACTGGTGATGCTCCAGGTTAATTTCTTTCTCTACCCTCAGGAATTACTCCTGGTAGTGAATCCTCAGAAATGGTGAATTAGAACCTGGGTAGCTATGTGCAAGCCAAATGTCTTATCTGCTGCATGATTCCTCAGGCCAAACAACACTGTTTATTTTAAGAAAGTTTAATTTTGGGCTTTTGGACTACACATGCTGGTATCAAGGACTACTCCTATCTCTGTGGTCTGAGCTCAAGGGTTACTCCTGGCTGTACTTAGATGACCATATGCAGTTCTAGGATTGAACCAGCAATAGCTGCATTCAAGGAAAATGCCTTACTCCTTTACTTCTTCTCTCTGTCCCAATTTCACCCCTCAACTACATCTAAATTTATCACCCAAGTATTAATATCATCGTACCTCAGTATCCTGGACTGACCAAACTCTCAGTCCTCTTTGTTTACCTCTGCTGACCTCAATTCTGCTGTCAGAATTCTTAAGTTTGTTTTCATTTAACTTTGTTCCCTTGCTTAAATTCAATTTTTAATTTGGGGGTGGGGGTTTAGAATCTTGTGGTGCTCATGGATTTCTACTGGCTCTAGGTTCAGGAATCAGCTTTCAGGACTCAGGGGACTTAATTAGGTACAAGGGATCAAACCTGGATAAGCTACGTGCAAGAAAAACACCCTACTTGCTGTACTGTCACTCCATCCCTTCTTGCTTGAATTCTTTATTTCCCCCCATACTATTGGGTTAATTTAAGTAAAAGCTCCATACTCCATAATCCCATGTGAGTCAAGTGAGAGGAGGTAATGTTTGGGCTGCAACCTGATTGCTGATTGCTATCTGGGAAGAAGATGTGGTGAAATAGACTAATCATAATATCTTTATAGGGTTTTGAATTAATCAGACGCTCTAACTTCCTTCAGAATACAGGTAGTGGTTTGAGGAAAAAAATGGGAATTTTATGCTTAAGGATTTTGAAAGTAGAACATGAAGAACACCTAAACTATTTCAGGGAACAGTTATTCTTGTAATGCATGTAGCATGAAATCTATCCTGGTGTCATGGGATGGGAGTGAAGTGAAGAATGAGAAGAATGAGGGTTAGAGGAAGGTTGGGTTCCCCAATTCTTATAATCTCTGTTAGAATATATTATAAAGATCATCTGGGTCTACATAAGTATTTTGCACATAGAGAGGGATCCGATTTAAAAGTATGAATCAACACTTTGGCGCAGTAAAGAAAGTAGATCAATTAGAGACAATTAAGTCTCAGGTAGAGCATATTGGGAATCAATTCAGCTACTGAGAAAATGAAAGGTAATAGAGGTCTTGTCATGGGTAGATAGAAGAAACAGAGAGAAAGAGACATTGGGAAACTTTGAAGTAGATGCAGTATCTGGGTTCTGACAATGGACTGATTTGGGAAGTGGAGGGGAAACAAAAAATCATTTTTAGTAAACAGAATTGAGGCCTTGTCATGAAAGAAACTTTCTTTTTTTAGCTCTTATGGTTCCATTAATCTTCACAATAGGGGTGAAAACTCAACCAGGTCTCATAACTTTTTTTAAAATAATTTTAATTTTGACCAAAGTGGATTACAAATCATTCACAGTGGTATTTTAGGTACATAGTGACATTGAACTGGGACATTCCCACCATCAATGTTGTCCTCTCTCCATCCCTGTTCCTAGCATGCATCCCATATCCTCCACCTGCCCCCCCCTCCACCCCAGCTGCTAGTATAAGTGGTCCCCTCTGTGTCTAGCTTGTTGAGATTGGGTATTTATTTTGTTGTCGTTGGCTTTGGCTTTGGTACCTATGCCTGATTATTTTTTATTTCAAAAATATGGAACGCTTCACAAATTTGCATGCCATCCTTGCACCGGGGCCATGCTAATCTTCTTTGTATCATTCCAATTTTAGTATTTGTGCTGCCTAAGCAAGCACAGGTCTCATGACTTTTGTGGTCTCTTAGGGAATGGCAAAGCTCTTAGTCACTTTAGGGCACAGTCTCAATGAACAAGCAGAAGGTTCAATCTGATAGATCAAAGAACGCTCACATATTTACTTAAGGGGAAGTTCCCACTCTCACCCATTAAAGACCTCTATATGAGGGGTTGAATGAGGGTCAATTATTCTGTGTTTTTAGCTTCCCTGTCTTTAAAGGAGGGCAGGGAGGAACTGGGCAGTCAATGTGGAGGTTTCATACTAACAGATCCACACTGCACACTCTTTCTGACCAGCATGCAGGCTATCATAGACATTTTCAAAGCATCTTTGGCAACCCCCCTCTGGTTAGTGACCTTTTCCCTGAGAAAAGCTTCTCTTTCAAGAGGATGCACCCAACTGAATCTTCATCTTCTGCTCTGATTCTTTTAGGACCGCATGTGGTCGTTTTTTTCCTATCCTGGGTTCATCTCCATCCTTCAGCTTCTTTGGTTTTGATCTACTCCTACTCCCCAAACTCTGGACTGAGTTCTGCACTGACACAGTCTGCTGGAGTCTAGGTAGCAAGAGTCCAACAGAATCTGCAGTTTGCCTTCTGCAGAAAGCTCAAGTCAAAGCTTTTGATCAGTTAGAGGTCAGAAATACCATCTCTCTTTCCATTCCTTGCTCTGGGGCATGACATGCATAGCTCGCAGGGACTCTTTCTAACAGAATTCTTCTTCACAAAATGGTTGAACATTTTTTCTCTTAGTTCTCATATCTTTATAGGCAATTAATCATTTATCTGATTCTCATAACCTAGTATGAAATGTTAAGCTGAGGTCTAGATCATCCCTTGAATTTGAAATCTGGTATGCTCTGTCACTCTTATCTTTGAAACTTCCAATTTAATATTCAGTTGCATTATGCTTTCAATCTTTTTACACACCTTTTAGTTTTGAGCTTTATCACTGTGCTATGATGTAGAAAGAAAGGATATTATTGTTTCTGTTCTTCATATGAGCATTTGGAGAAACAAGACAATTAAATAATTTGAAATTCAGCAACTAGAGAGCTATAGATCAGTCAGGAGAATCTTGACCTCCTCTGAACAAATTTGTATTAATAACCCCACTGAGTAATGACTAATGGGTGCCTTTCTGAATGGGACTAAGTCTTCTTGCCTGAATATCACTTGGAGTGTGGTGGCATGCAAAATAAATTTGAGGCAGGGTTCTCCAAGACTTCTGACCTGTGTCTTTGGGTAAAGGAGGCAGGAAAACAGAGCACAGAGTCCAAATGAGCTGTAAACCTTTTTATCTGAATCAAATAAATTTTGATTTATTTTATCTGAACCTCATTTCTCTGTGCTTCCATTTTCTTATCTGTTAAAGTAATCATAACATTCTTAAAATATTGGCAGAAGCAGTAGATTATCTCTAACATCTATTAATTTCCTGTTTACTGTTTGACAAAGGCCAAACAATATCCATTATGGCACATGTAGGCATGGCACATAGTAGGCGTTGCTATTAATAAAATGACCATAAGGAAGAGATCTGCATGGCAAATCATGAATTAGAGACAAGAAAATGAGAAGATTAATAAGGCAGAAAGGTAGAAGGCCTAATTTTTTTCTCTCTTTTGGTGATTTTTTTGTCTCTGTGTTGGGGAGTTGGGGGTTTCGGGAAGGGAATGGGGAGTTAAGAAGACTTTGAGGCAGTATTTGTGTGGATGAGAATGACAAGCCAATGGATAGTGAGTAATCATGATAATGAGCATGAAAATGATCAAGAAGGAAAGTAGACTGAAGTTTAGATTCAGAGAAGACAGTGGTAGCTCAGCCTTAAGTATGAGATTGAAGATTAAGGCCAGAAGGTTTGAATGAAAGGGGACACTTTCCACCGCTTTGGTGCATGAAAAATGTTCTGATTTCTGAATCTGACAAGATCACAGCAAAGGCACTCTGGGCACTTCACTTACCTGCTATCTTTGCTTGGTCTGAATCTTAATTTAATGAGATTCACAGAGTGAGGTAAAGGACAGGATGTAAGCACAGAAAATCCATCTGCAGGTGCTTCCTTATTTTGTATTCAGGTTTTATAATGCCACTTGTTTGCATTTGTATGTACTTTGAAATAGAACATAGCAAAGCTATGAAGACAGTAAAAGAACGGTGGTAGTCAGAATCTCTTCCTCATCCCTTTAGTGATTAGTGGTGGGAAGGAATTGGTTGGCCATAGTTTTCTAGGGCATTGAAAACACTCTTTATGATATTATAGTAGCAGATCCATACTATTGTACATCTATCCAGGTACATTTGGTGTAATTTTAAGAGTGAGCCCTCCTGTAAATTATGGACTTTGGGAGATGATGATGTGTCTATGTAGTCTCATCAATTTTAACAAATGCCTGCTCTGGTAGTGAATGTTGCTAATGGGGGAAGCTATTCTGATACACATGTATATCAGAACCATTATATATAAAATGTCAATTAATTTTGCCTTTCTCTTACATTTTCTGAACTCAAAATTTCTTTAGACCATACTAAGAGTATGGGTACAGAACTAGAAGTAAGCCCTGAGTACTGTTGGATAAGGCCCCAATCCCTAAATTAATATATAAATAAAATTGTGCTAGAAATAAAAACATTTATAAAAAATTAGAATGTATTATGGGTTTAATCACACTATTGACCTTTTATATCCTGAATAATGACTGTGCAGAACAGAAACTAGCTTGTTTTTTTTATTCAAGTTTGAATCTTAATACTGCTGTTTACCTTAAGTGATAGGATTAGGGTTTTGTTTTTCAGCAGTGCTTGTAAGGTGTGTGCTTGTGTGAATGTAGAATGAGATAATGGACAGGTAAAAAGAGAGAAAGAAAAATGAAATAGGATAATCACTAAATTCAGATGGGAGTCTTTCTGCTTGCACTCTCTTTTTCTCAAATGTTACTTTTTTGTTTAAAGTAAATGACTGAGCAATCCTAAGTAATGGAAAAGTACCACTGGGGCATTTTCTCCATGGAAACTTGCTGAGAGAGTTACCATGTTTGTGTCAGAAAAACTCATTCTGGTTCCTGAGGAAGGAAATGTATTTCATTATATACAGGGATGTATAGGAATGTATAGGGATGTAGGGATGTAAGCTCATCTTACAACAACCTTTAAC
This sequence comes from Crocidura indochinensis, assembly GCA_004027635.1. Lineage (NCBI taxonomy): Eukaryota > Metazoa > Chordata > Mammalia > Eulipotyphla > Soricidae > Crocidura > Crocidura indochinensis. The sequence goes on from PVKC010019160.1 coordinate 10,628, forward strand.
CTGAAAAGTGCAATGCTTTGCTGCTTTGTTTTTAGTGCCTAGTAGGGCTGGTGAATTGATTGATGGATGAACTCTTTGATAGAGTTTCAATGTAATGCAAATCCTAGAGTCATCTGGACTTTGTGCCAAGCAAATTTGATTGAGTCTAAACTAAGCTGGGGAAATTTCCAGATGACACTTCTGCTGGTGGTATGAGGACCAGAGGTTGTAAATCACTATGTCTGTGAACAATAATGAAACTTGTTATCATTCCTGTTAGGCATCACAAAAGGTGATTCCTTGGGATTTTAGTTTTGAATTTTCAGAAATAAATGGCACAGAGCTTTGTTTTTCAAATGTATTTGCTTAGGGCTAGAATTATAGTCTGGTTTCAATTAGGGTTAGTTAAGTTTATGATTAGTGTTAAGATTAGAATTGGAGTAAGGGTTAGCTTTAGGCTTGTAAATATTTTTAGGGTTAAGGTTATGGTTAAGGTTAGGAATCTTTGTTTTTACTCTATAGTTGTTTACCTTGTTTTGATTTTTCATTTATGTGTACTTCAGGTTTGTAGAGTATATAGTTACAGAGGTAGTTTAAAAGATTACAGAGTCTTCTGATTTGTGAAAACTATCAGATTTTATTATATACACTCAGAATTTGAGTGGCAGAGTTTGACTTATATTTTTGTTTGGGGGGTCTGTGGATTCCATAACAGTACTCTAGGGACACAAGTGCCATTACCAGTGATAGCCAGTCCAGATATATAGACATGACATTTCAGTGCTCAAGTCTGATGATATGGTGCTACTCAGGTACCTTGTTGTGCTTGGGGACTACTAAAACTACAGCTAGTGCTGCTTGAGGACCCAGGCAGCATTGAAATTGAACAGTAGTAGGTCACATACATTTTCACTCACTCTAAGCTATCCCTTTCAAAACTATGCAGTTTTATAAAACAAAACCCCAGAACAAAGCTCAGGTCAAATATCTAGATTGGAGAGATTACAGATCTTAGGCAAAAATACAGGTTCTAGACCCCAATGGGTATTCAGACTAATGGCAGCCTAGTAAATTGAATTTAATAACGGCAGAAACTGACTGTCACTACTAGTCTGTGCTGTTTAACAATCATGATCTGGTGGTTTAAAGTCTGGGCTCTCAGTGAGCTGTTTCCATAAACTGAGACAAAATTGTGAATCAGAAAGAGTGAGACAATCTGGTTTCAGACACCTCACTCATGTTTGCTAGTACTTCATAATTCATAATAAATGCACATGCGTGTCTTATAGATTCTCATCTGAAGTTTACTCATCCTGATTCTTGGCCTCTGAATGGGAGAAGAAGAGGACCTGCTCAGTCTTCTTAGCTTCATTTCCATGCCTTTAGTTTGCTGGTCTAAGTGGTCTCCGGGTCTGTGAAATAAAAATGTTGGTTTCTCTTGTCCTACACTCTTACCCTGTCTAGTTACTGTTGGGTGAATTCCTGATAGTCTGAGATACAAAGCTTTGTCTCTATTTTGTATATGTAAAGTGAAGATAAATAGTGTCATCTGCTGAGGATTTTGCAAGAATTAAATCTCTCAATGTATATTTATTTTTTATCTCTTTCAATCATACTTAGTGGTGTTTTTGAGCTACTCTGAGCTTGATAGTCAAGGGTTGCTCCCTAGAGATATTCCGGGGACCATGTTGAATTGAACATGGAGCCCAACCTTCCCACAAAGAATTTCCCTTTTCGATTTAATATGGGACTTTAAATATGTACTAAAAATTAAGTAATAAAGTTAAGTTCTTTATTTTTAATTTTCCAAATGTTATCTTTAATGTCTATGCCAATAAATAACTTACAAGACAAAATTATCACAAGCTTTCATAAAATTCATAGAAGAAGAAATCAAGTTAAATGTACAGAGGAGCATCAACTATTTCTAAAATCAAGACCAAGCACATGCATAGAAGGCATCACTGTAATTAAAATCAGCCAAGTTTAATTCCAACCTTTAAAAAATTTCGAATTTTATATTGGGCAAAACACAAATGTGTGCAGATTAACTTAAACAATCAAAGTTAAGTTCTTGAAAGACTGTGCTTTTAAGGCTATTCTTCTACTGAAGAAAAACGCATCAGAATGAGGAACAAGAAGGAAAAGTAGAAGTTCTTAATGTACAAAGAGGAATCCACACAATGCAATATGAACATTTATATGAAAAGCTTGCTGAAATGTGGCTGGAACTGGAGAGGGCACCGTGTTAAGCACCCCCACCTCATTCTAACTTTGGGGGCAGGATGAAGTTCCTGAATACAATGTTGGGGATTTTCACTTTGTTCTCTTAAGGAACACAACTATATTAAAGAACACAGCAATAGCCATGCTGCTGTGGCTATTTTCTGGCATATCCGGTATGTTATTTATGCTTCTGTGCTTGGTGCACATACCGTTTACAAGGGCAGTGATTTCAGGTGTGCGTTGAGGAATGGTTATGAGGACGGCCTCTCTATTACTTTACACAAAGTGTAGGAAATGAGGTGTGTTTCTCAGAATGCCCAAATAAAAACTGATATAAAGACCAGAAGATGAGTCAGTTTTGATGTTACATAGATATCAGTGTTGTAAAAGTTAACTTTTTGATAGCAATATTACAAATTGATATTTTTATGTTCGCACTGGCATTGATAACCTTTTCACCTTTGCTTTGCTCTTGACCTCAATTACTTACAGTGGATTTTAATGCCTCTGTATCCTCCTATAACACCAGGACACACACACACACTTTCCCATGTCTCAATGACCTGAATGTTACTCCTGCAGCCCTCCTAGAAAAAATTACTTCTCTTCCTACTGGATTCCTCATACATGCATTCTGATGCACAGTTTGTAATTCATTGCCAATAAGTACAAACTGCTTTTCCTATTCTCTACTTCCTCATAAATAATATTCAGGATTGCTACATCTATCTTGTTTGACGGAAGTGTTACATTGGTTGAAACTTTGAGCCTCTGGATTAAAAAAAATGTGTTATCTGACTCCTCCAGGTTTATAAGCCTGTAGACTCAAACTCTTCCTCGCATACATATAAGGATACTAATAGCACATCTTTATCCTCTGCTTAGCTCTGCTCGAAAGGAAAAAAATGTCTCATCTTAAATATTTATTATTTTCCACAAAAGAGCCCCTGTTGAAGAGGGAGCTCATAGTTTCAGATGGCGGAAAACCACCCTAATGCTGCTCTGAAAGTGGAAAGGGAAATGCAGTTGTATGGGAAACTATTGACCCTAGAATAATACTATTTTCTCTCCCAATAGGCTCAAATTGAACAGTTCTTTGATAAGTCCAATAATGCTAGTAGAGGAAGCTTAAAGCAAGCAGAAGAGTGACTTTTGTTGTCAGGAGATGGAGTTCTGTGCCAAGTTCTACTGTTTATAGTCCAGGTGACCTCCCTGAACTTGCCTCCTTATCAAAATTAGCCTGGAAGGCATGCCTACCTATATTCCTCATGAGAAAATATACCTGAAAGCTTGGAACAAGTGCAGTGTATGGTTTATTTATTTATTCATTCATTTGTGGAAGCAAAATGATCAGATTCATATAATTACTTGCTCATTTATTCAATGTACTTTTATTGTCACACTAAGGCTTAAGCTATGATGCAGCCAGATGTGAGCATGGGTTAAACACCCTGCTGAGCATTATGCACTGGGTTCTGCTTTGAGTACTTAATTTACATGACACACCTAGGTTTTCTGGTGAAGAGACTGTCTTTTGGGAGATGAGGAGTTAAATAGCTTTCTGGCTGAGATAAGAATGAAGGACCCTGGGGGAGGATCTAAGTCTCCTCTTCATCCATCTGCATCCCTCAGGGTGAAGTTATTGCGGAGTAAAGCTGTCATTCCTTCAGGGAATGACTGTGGACACAACGCTAAAGAGAGTCAGGCACTTGGCAAGCATTATTCAATCATTCCTTAATACTTGAGCTGATGTGAGCATATAGCAGGTAAGGCACATGCTTTACGCTGGCTACTAGAATTGATCTCTAAGCACAGAGCCAGGAATAAATCCTGAGCACTACAAATAAAAAAAAATGGGGGTTTGGAGTGATAGTTCAGCAGGTAGGGTGCTTGCAACTGACTCTTGTATACCAAATGGTATGCCAAATGGTATCCTGACTCCTGCCAGAGCGATCATTGAGCTCAAAACTGGGTGTTGCTCCAAAATGGAAACAAACAAAAATAATTCACAAATTTCTCCATGTGGCACGTTATTATTAGAGTTTAGAATTATGGCAGAAAGAAAAACCAGGAGTAAACCCTGGGCATTGCTGGGTAGTGGCTTCAAAATAAAATTAAAAGGAAAAGAAGACACTTTTTATTTTATTTATTATTTATTTACTTATTTTGGTTTTTAGGCCACAGCTGGTGGAGCTCAGTGGTTACTCCTGGCTCTGGACTCAGAAATTGCTCCTCTCCTGGCAGGCTCAGGGGACTATATGGGTTGCCTGAGATCGAATCTGGGTAGATCTTGCCTAGTGCAAGGCAAACTCCCTACAGCTGTGCTATTGGTCTGGCCCAGAAGATGAGATTTTAAACTTTTTCAGAGTAGAGGCACCTGAAACTCAATTAGAGGGTATAGAATATCCCCACTTTCCCTCTTCAGAAAGTAAATAAATTATTCATAAATAGATATGTAGATGAACCATATTCCAGCATCAGTATCCACATTTTTCCTTGTGTCCCCTAAAGATTGAATCAAAAATTTGATTTTGACAACCCAGGTGACAAGTAGGCTAATAAAGGTGGTGAGTACCTCAATCCCAGGAGAGTGACCTAGTGTCCAGACATTAGCAGTGGGTTGAATAAAAGAATTGTGGATGACTGTGTTACCCTGGTTCAGGTGAACTATTTCTGTTGAGATTACATGTTACTTAGTGGTTACGCATTTCTTGAATTTAAGCTGAGTACCTAAGGGGAGGCGATAACACCCACCCACCATCACTAGGAGAGTTCAAGTTCACAGATGAGGGTCTGAAAATATGACTTACACCCATTAGTCATCCATGACCATTATTTACAAAGCAAATGATGTAAAATGTCCTATGAAAATTCTTTGTTTTAATTTTTATTTAAACACTGGCACATTTTAATTTTATTATTTAAAATGGAATCATTAAAAGTTACAAAGTTCATTGTGATTTGGTTGTATGCGTACAATGTTCCAACATCAATCTCTTCACTAGAGCATGATTTTAGGCCATCATTTCATTTCTATAACATGGCTTGATTTTGTTCTATTTCTGTGCATCACCATTTGCCTCACCTTTTCATTTATATTGAACTGGTCACAGAGAACCATCCTATTTTATGGCTCTTAGCTTATAGATCAGTGTTTCCTTTTTATTCTTCTTTCTGTTCTGCATCTCAAACTCAGTTCAGTTTACTGTTTTTGCCACCCCTCTTTTGATGGCCTCCATCACTCTGTGCTCTCCAACTCCCTTCACAGCATCAATGACATTGCTCCATCCATCTCAGCGTTTTACCTGCCTGTCTGCTCCATTAGAGTGTGAGTGCCTAATGCACAGGGCCATCGATTTATTTTGTCATCATGGCATCTGCCATAGTGTCTGGCACTTGTGCATTGAATGAGGAACACATGAGTGAGTGGACTTATCACTCAGCAGTGGATTAAAAAGGAACATTTTCAGGTCTATGCTAGCATCCACAATACACTGTGCAGTGACTATAGATATGACATGTTGAAAGCCTATCCCCTGCATGTGTTCTAGAATTTCCTTCTATTTGTTTGTCAGTTTGGTTACAAAGCATTTGTTAGGCTACTAGGGAATGCTCAATGATTGCATTTAAATCCTCAATGTGACCCTGTCTTAAATCTCTGACAACATCAGTAGTTCAAGTCCAGAAATGGTAGCAACCAAAGTGGCTTTTACTGCAACAATAGATGGTTTTAACATTTCTTTTTGGAGTTGGAGAAGAAATGATAAGAACTCCTTAATTGTAAGACATGAGTGTTATTTTACTTTAGTGTCACATGGTTAGGTATAACCTTTGGTGCTCAACAAATGCTTGTTGAATAAATAAACAATTATTAATTATAACATTATAGATACAAAAATCCACTGAGGAATGAAGAAAGAGAATGCAGGAAAAATAAAGATGGATTTTCAAATTGTTGTTTTGTTTGTTTTATGTTTTTTTTTTGCCATTTTGGGCCACACCCAGTGATGCTCAGGGGTTCCTCCTAGCTCTGCACCCATATGGGATGCCGGGGAATCAAACCGCGGTCCTCCTAGGCTAACGCTTGCAAGGCAGACGCCTTACACCTTATGCCTTGCACCACCCTCCCGGTCTCAAATTGTTGTTATAAATGATTTAAAGTATAGTAAATGGTTTAAGTGTGATTCTTGGGGTGGGGTGGGTCTCACCCTGCCAGGTTCACGGATTACTCCTGGCTTTACACTCAGAAATCACTCCTGGTAGCTCAGGGATCGAAACCAGATCTACTGCATGCAAGGCAAACTTCTTACACCCTGTGCTATTGCTCTGGATCCAGACTAATGGAGTTCAGGAAAGGGACTGAAGTGTTATATTTGTGAGAATCAGCTGTGTGAATGACTGAATTAAGAAGTTTTAAGCATATATAGTCTATATAGTCTAAAGTTGGTATCCGTTCTGCAAAAATGTATTATTGTTTCCCTTTATAGATGCAAAAACTGAAGCTTGAAGAACTTGAATAGCTCGCCTAGGTCTTTCCAGCTAAAATTTGGTAAAATTAGGATTGAGCATCAACAATCCAAAACTGAGATTCTCTGCCAGCATTACCTTCCTAACATTTGGGACTTAAAAAGAGTGACAGAGACTCCATACTTGGTGGAAGACTGCCAGAATGCATGAGTTTCACCATCAGCCTGGTTTGAATTATTTTATGTGTGCCCCTGATTCAGGCTTGTTCACCTGGGGTTGGAGATACAGTGCATGGGGGTGATTTTGCAATTGGTGCCCGAACAGCAGCCTAGGATTCAAGGACACAAGAAGACCTCGGTGATGGTGAGTGACAACCCTTTTGTGAATTATCACCATGACAGCCCCCTAAAGCTAGACTGATTGTGCTGTGGCTTTCTCCTGCACATATGCCACAAGAGGAGAAGAGTACTTTCCCAGTGGTGACCAGTTCCTTCCCAGTGGTGACAAATCTCGATCTAAATGTATTCCCAGGGATGATAGTTTATTGACTACTGGCACTAAACCATACCCCCACTTCCTAAGAATGATATGCTACTTCCTTCTCTGCAGACTCAGAGTCTGAAAACAGCTCAACCAGAGATATCCCCTCGCCACAAGTTTGTCAGGTAGACAAACTGGTACTGGCAATCCAAGTCCTGGGCACTGTCAAATAGTTCAATGTCTAGAATGGTTATGAATTTATCAACAGAAACGACACCAAAGAAAATGTCTTTGTTCACTGGACAGCTATTAAGAGAAACAATCCCAGGAAGTTTCTGTGTAGCATTGGAGATGGGGAAACTGTGGAGTTTGATGTCGTGAAAGGAGACAGAGGACCAAAAGCTGCTAATGTTTCCAGACCTAGTAGAATGCCAGTGGAAGGTAGTAGATATTCTCACAAGCAACTTAAGGTAGGTTCTGTCAATTCATCCCCTGGCCTCACTCAGTTGGCCCGCCACCTATGGTAGCAGAGGTCTCCTTAGGTGAGATAGAAGTAGGCAAAAGGGGTAAGAGTTGAAGACTCTGGGCAGCTCCTAGACACTGATGCCTGCGATCTTTCTTCCACTGGAGGCACTTTTTGCCAAGACCATGGCCCCCTGACCTGCAGAGCTTATAGAGGAGACCACAGCAGCCTTCCACAGAAGGTGAAGATGGAGGATCCAAGATTAGCTGAAGCCCAATGGAGGAGAAGCTGTTTTCATAACCTCATGTAACTTTCTCCTAGGCTAATCTCTTGACCCTATTTTCATCATTCACTACATTGCTGGTTAAATTGTGTTTTATCTGCATGGATCTTATTGTTTTGTTTTTTGCCCCACTGCAAACAGAAATTTTGTATCTAACTTTAGTGCTTTAATACTAGTTTGCACAATTCCATGGAAATGCATAATGTTGTTAGTTTTAAAAGTTCTCAGCTATCCTTGTGAATGTTTCCCAATTGCTATAATGTTTTATTGTGTATCTTATGTAGCAAATATTTTCAAATTATGTCTGCAGAAATGTTCTGATCTCTTTTTTCACAGTATTAATGGAAATGAAACTTGAATGCTTAGGTCTCATATTACAGTGCTTTTTATAAGGATGTTTTAGCAAGCTTATTTTCAAACTGCCTACATATAATAACTGAGAAATCTTCTTGTGATTTTGTTTAACAAGATTTAACAAGTCTAGAACTCAGAGGTTCTAGACTTGTATTACAGTGCTCGGTGTAAGAATGTTTAAGAATTTTTAATTTAAGTGTATCTGCAGAAAGGTTCTAATCTTCAGAGAAGTCTAAGAAAAAGTATTGTGAGATTTATAAGGCAAAGATGGGGAAAAAAACTGGTTGTTTTGAGATTGGTATATATATATATATATATATATATATATATATATATATATATATATATATATACCAATCTCAAAACAACCAGTT
>PVKC010019161.1:0-19264 GCA_004027635.1 Crocidura indochinensis
AAAAAAATAGTAGGTATCATTTTTATTTACAGAAGTCTTTTCTTAGCAGCCCCTGGCATTGTTTCATGACTTCTTGTTTTTTTTTCCCATACTAAATCTTCATCCCTTAAAAATTCTATCTTGGTGAAACTTCTATATTCTCAACAAGTCACAGAAACACTTTGCTCTTTTTTTTTTTTAAAGTCAATTTCCTATCATATCTTCAGGCAGCAATAGTATACTAGCAGTACTGATGGTAATAGAAGTTAAGACACATTTTCTATGACATTATTCTAGTGACATTAAATAAATGTATCAGTTATTTGAAGTTTATTGTTATTCATCTCATTTTATAAAAGAGCAGACTGAGAAATGTCAACTTAAATAATGTGCCCAAGGTCACACCCTAATGAAAGATAAAACTTGAGTTGAGATGGAGGGAGATTTGGAACATTGGTGGTGGGAATGTTGCACTGGTGAAAGGGAGTGTTCTTTACATGATTGAAACCTAATCACAATCATTTGTAATCAAGATGTTTAAATAAAGAAAAAAAATTAAAAAAAAACTTGAGTTAAACCTTCTGGACTCACCACAGAATCCAATCTCTGAACCAGCATACCCACTAAATGTTTACTCTTTTCATGGGCAAATATGGGCTGCTAGATACTCTATTCCAATGGTAAATATTATTCTGAATGCATACATGTAGACTTTTCAAATGCCCCTTTTTAAAGATTTATTTATTTATTTATTTTGGTGGGCCTTACCCTTAATAATCAGGGATTATTCCTGATTCTGCACTTAGAGATTACTCCTGGCGAGCTCAGATGATAAAGTAAACTGGGGATTAAACTGGTGTGGCTGCATGCAAGGCAATTGTCCTACCTACTATACTATCGCTCAGGTCCCAAGATTTTATTTTATAAGACAGTTTTAACTTTAAGAAAAAATTAACAATATCGTCCAGATGTCCCATATATCCTTTATTTCTGCATACGTAACTCATCACCATATTACTGTTGCTTGTTTTTTTTTTTTTTCTTCGCCCCTACTATTGCTTGTTTTAATCAAAAAGGGACCTCTTTTGTCATATCATAAAGTCTCTAATTTACCTTAGGAAGAGTTCACTTAAAAAAAAAAGAAAGGGTTCACTTATGAACCCTTTTCACCTATGAAATTGGTCAAATGTCTGATGATAGCTATACATTGTTACAGTATTAACCAAAGTGAATTTTTTTCCTGGCCCAAAAAGTCTTTGTGTTTTTTCTCTCCCTTAATCTCTTAGCCCTTGGAGAATACTAATCATTTTATTATTACCATAGTTTTACTTTACCAGGAAATTGTTGTTGGAAAAAAGGCTACAGTTTGTAGCCTTTACAAATAGATTCTTTCTAATATTCATGTAAGTTTCTTCCATGTCTTTTGATAGTTCAACAACTCACCTACTTTAACACTATTATTCCTGAATGTAAAATAGTTTACTTATCCCCTAATCTACTGAAGGATGTCTTGGTTGCTTCCAAGTTCTAGAAGTTATGAATAAAGCTGCTATAAGCATCCATGTGTATGGTTTTATGTAGACCTAAGTTATTCATTCCTTTAGGTAAAAACCAAGTAGAGTTCCTGCTGAATATATGAATGTGCACTTAATTTTAATTTTTTTAAATCATCAAAAGACAAAAAAAATCACAAAGGAAAACACATGATTGAGCAGAGACATAGCATATTCAAGACCCTCAGTAGCTTTCCCAGCACTGTATTCTACCCCAACCAGCGTGTGACTTGGTGACCCTGAGCATCAATAATCCAAATTATAAATAGTCAGGCTTTAATATTGAACTGTTAAGTCAAACTTCTGAATCAGTATCTTTGGAAGTAACTCTGAGACCCTATCATCTCTGAGGATGCTTCTATTTAAAAAAATTTTCATACCAAAGTATCTTCCGATGTAAATGCACATTTTGCATTCCAGCAATCAATTTGTGATCAATGCTGCTACTCTAGTTCCCATCAGTACTTCACATTGTCAGTTTTCAGTCATCCTAGTAGATGTATGTTATTATTATGAATTTTTATTTATTTCCAGGTTTCTTATATGAAGTAGAGAATCCCTTAAGCTTATATGCCAACTATATAGCTTTTAGGTGAAGTGTTTTCTATGAACTTTAAATTTTTTTCTTTAGTTATTTGCTTTTCAACTTTAGGGAGCACATCTGTTGATGCTTAGGAACTTTCTCCAGGCTGTTTAATAAGATATTAAGATATTACTCCTGGAAATGTAGAGGAGACATACATGGTGCTGGGGATTCAAACTGGAGTTGGTAGAATAAAAATCAAGCATATTGATTCTGTACTATCTCTTCAATTCCTAGTACATTTTTAATTGGGTTCTTTTCTTATTGATGAGGTTCATTTTATTGAGAGTAGAATATATTAATGGTATATATACTAAAAAGAATACTATAAAACAAACAACATTTAAGATATGGTCCTAAGGACTTGTGATATTAAAAAATCACCATGAAAGCTGAACAAATGTTAACTTAGAAAAGTCAAGGACATACTTGGAACTCTTCTGAGTGTAGATTAGGAGTCAGGAAACTATTACACCACAGTCCCAATACTCTAGGACATACAATGTGAAAACAAATAGAATGACAACCTAGACTAGAGGAACATGCAAAAGAATCTTTGATTATGCTTTGTTCACAATGGGGACTTGATTTCCAATTAACTTAAGCAAAATGGTCCAATTTAATTTTGAATAAATTGTTGTATGTTGAACTAGAATTATTTATCAATATACTGTGACAACAATTGAGAAAGAATACAGACTATTTATACAACAATCATAATAGGAAACAGGTGTCAGTTTACATAACCACATTTTGGAAAATGATTATTTGAAAGAGATCATAACAAGAAATTGACTTGGGGTTAGAGCAATAGTACAGGGTGTAGGGAATTCGCCTTGCATGCGACAGATCTAGGTTTTATTCCCTTGAATCCCATATGGTCTGCCAGGAGTAATTCCTGAGCACTATCAAGTGTGACACAAAAACAAACAAAAAAGGGACAGACTAAAGAAGAACCTTGAAGGCTGAATAGTAAGGGGCTAATGGAGATTTACCAGTTACAATGAAAAGTCCTATAAGAAAACCAAGAACATCAACAGATATCCCATAAGAATTTATCAAGTTAGTCCCTGTTTGTCACTATTAAGCCTTTTAGTATCATGGATTGTTCTGGATAAAGTTTCTAAGTGAAAACATAATAAGATCAATGGTCATTGTTTACTTTGACTTTAACAAACTCTGAAAGATTGCATCCTTGTGAGTTTTTTTATTCAGCAGTTCAATACCTTGCTAGTGTCCTTATATTATAAAAAATGTTTCCTAATATCAGATACTAATATCTTGACTAAAAAGAAGTTTTAGGGGCCAGAGTGTTAGCACAGAGGGTAGGGCTTTTTCTTTACATATTGCTGACCCAAGTTTGATCTCCGGCATCCCATATGGTCCCCTGAGCCGCCAGGAGTAGCTTCTGAGTACAAAGTCAGGAGTAAACCCTGAGGGTACCCGGGTGTGGCCCAAACATCAAAAATAAAATAAATAAAATTTAAAAAATTCTCACAGCATACATAAACTTTTAGGGTAGCTCAACCCACCAGATGTATCCTCAGATTTTCCTGGTGAGGAAAATGTTTGTGGGGGCACCCCTGGTGTTCCATATGGTCCCCCAAACTAGGAGTAACCCCTGCATTTGGCCCCCAAATAAAAAGCAAACAAACAAACAAAAAATGCCTGTTCAGTAAGACAATGTGCTCAGAGCATGAGGGTATACTGCACAGAATATAATAGCCAAACTTCTTTTTGCGTTTATGTCCTTCTTCCATGATGATATCGAAGAATAGGGGCTTTACGAAAATAACCTCCATGGGGTTCCTCAAAAGGCCCACTGTGGATGCCTTTTTCCCCTGTGTGGAAGGTTGAAGAATTTCTGAAGAGATGCTTTGCATTATATTTGCGGTCATTATTTGGCTATCTCTCCTTTGTAAATCTCAGGCAAAACTGTGGCCTCTATCAAATAATTTGGCTCGAAATTCCAGCACCGAAGGTTACTAAGAGAACCCCTTTTCTGGATAATATTTAGACCTAAAGACAATGTTTTTTGCTCTTTTTTCAAATATGTCCTTGCAGCTGCAGTTTCTGGTAATAAGGGCGAAGCCAGAAAGCAGACCCTGGGCTATTGACTCTGCTTTAGACTTAAACTCTAAAACAATAGAGTCCAGCCCAGTGAAGATCAAGTGCCTAGATATTTCCTACTTCCTCCTAATCCTGATTTTGCATTTGAAGTAAGCTTGCTAAGAGCTGCCTTGAGTTGTAATCATCCATCTCCTTTGTAACTTAGAATTTTTACAGTGACACCCTTAGCTTAGGTATTGCTAATTTTGTACTTTGTTTTGTGATTATACTTACTTTTCTTTACACCTATGGCTAGTTTTACCCCTATTGATCTCCCTGCTCAAAAAATTAAACTTGTCGCACATCTGCCAGATGTGTTGACCCCACATACTCTGTGTGGTTTCATTATTTCATATTTCATTTTCAGCTGCTTGTGTTACCCGTTTTTCCTCTCGTGAAGGATTTTTGACCCCACTAGAAGATACTGAAATTCGAGACACCTGCAGCAAAAAATTAAATCAAAAATTTCCTTCTGATTGTGCCATGTAAGAAGTACTCTATTACCTCTCCCTCTCTAGTAATCCCAATGATCTCCTATAACTTTTATTATTTAATAAAACATTTTTATCTTTCTATCCCCATCATTAGTGCCTTATTTTTCTCCTTGCTATAATGAAAGGGCCAAGAATATTGCTTGACATAGCTGTAATGACTATAAAAAGAATTAGTAATAAAATATAAAATATCCTTATAAATTTTTATAAATGTGAGTGAGATAATACAATTAGGTGGACCCAGTGTTTAAAAATGGATACACACTAGGAAAAGTAGATCTTTAAGACCAAATCATTTAAATTTCTTTCCCTGTTCTGATAAGTATTTCTGTAACAATAGCTTATATATATCAAGAAAGCATAATGATGTTGGAGTGTTTGCCATTACTGATCCAAGTTCAATCCCTGGTCCCCCATATGGGCCTACAAAACCTACTAGTAAAGAGCAGGTATAAGTCCTTATCACAGCTGACCGTGGCCCAACAAAAAATGTCATATTATCCTTCTCAGCTTCATTATTTCATAACTGAAAGAATGATGAAAGATTCGTTTTTAAATTTTGAGTGATAAAAATAAGAGAAAATACATGTACATTTCCATATTTCTAATTTGTAACTTTTATAAACAATTTTTATGGTATGTAGAAAAAGCACAAGAGACAATAAAATTGAGTATTTCCATTTTTTTGTCTGATCTACAAACTAGATCATTCTTCTTATTTTACTTTTCCTTTGCTACTATGGTTGTGATTAAAGGGGTCACAAACATGCTTAGTTGTGCTGTTCAATTGGAGTCAAATATCTGGCTATTGGGAGTTGTGCTCTATTAGGTATGACGCTTGTTGCACATTTTGGTTGTTGTTCATCAGGGTTCACTGTGGTGTTTGTGTTATTTGGGGATTATGGCCTGGCCTTAGAACTTACACATCTTTGATAGTGATTTTCACACACCTCTCTGTGGTTTTTTTGAGAACTTTATTGTATCACCTAGAATCCCACGCAGTGTAGCTGTCAGGACCATGTTTAATAATTCAGACAGTACCAAGGATTGTATTTTTTGTCCTATGTGCCCGAGTTGGAAAATTTTTGCCACCGAATTATACCCTCAATTGTCCCAATGTCTAAAATAATTAACTCTTTATTAAAAATATAAATAATTGCTTAAGAATTCAACCACCATGCTAGATTGAAATAAATGAAATATGTATATCTCTTTTCAAAGAATTTAAAGTCTATTTGATGCATGTTAGATAAGTTTTTTAATTTGTAGAAATTTTTGTACATTTAGTATCCCTTAAAAAAGTTATTAGTAGGGCTGGAACAGTGGCACAAGCAGTAGGGCATTTGCCTTTCAGGTGCTAACCTAGGACGGACGGTTCAATCCCCCAGCATCCTATATGGTCCCCCAAACTAGGAGCGATTTCTGAGCGCATCGCCAGGAGTAACCCCTGAGCATCACCAGGTGTGGGCCCAAAACAAAACAAAAAGTTATTAGTATAGAAGAATCAAAAGATGTTTAATTCAAGGAAGGATTCAATAAATAATTATAAGCAGAAATGATATAATAGTTTGTTCTGGCTCTTCAGCAGGTATAGAAAGAGGGAACTGTATTCCAGACAGATAATATAGAATGAGCAAATGGGGACTAACATAATTGACACAGTTCAGAATAGCAAAATTTTTATTCAGGAATCAAGAACACATAGATTGGAGCATATTTCAATGTAAATTTTTCTAATAAGAACAGGAAAGCTGGGGCTGGAGAAATAGCATGGAAGTAAGGAGTTTGCCTTTCATGCAGAAGGACAGTGGTTGAAATCCTGGCATCCCATATGGTCCCCTGTGCCTGCCAGGGGTGTTTTCTGAGCATAGAGCCAGAAGTAACAGCTGAGCACTTCCAGGTGTGACCTAAAAATCAAAAAAAATTTAAAAAACAAAAAACAAATGAAAAAAAGAACTGGAAAGTTACTAAAGGAATTTAATATATATTAATATACATATATTTATAAATAAATATATATTAAATATATATGCCATGTAATATATATTTAAGAAACAAGCTGAATATAAAGGACAGGAAATTGTGGCAATACATTAGAAAGGTGAAGATGAGGGTCTGATTTTATACAAATAGGAATAGCGATAGGAAGGTGATCATATGAAAGAAGTCTGACTAACTCTGATGTTGGATATTATTGTTCATAACTAGAAAAGGGTGACATTTTAGTTACATATTTTCAATAAAAGATGAATTATTAAGACATCTAATACCATCAGGCATATTCTATTTATTTAAAAATAGTTCAAATCACTGATATTTAACATTGTTTTAATGTTCACTTCAACAAAATAATAGAAATATATTACTATACACATTTATACCCTGTAAACATATATATATATATATTTACAATTGAAAAATGATGTATTAGGGGCCGGTGAGGTGGCAGTAGATGTAAGGTGTATGCCTTGCAAGCGCTAGCCAAGGAAGGACCTTGGTTCACCCCCCGGCGTCCCATATGGTCCCCCCAAGCCAGGGGTAATTTCTGAGTGCTTAGCCAGGAGTAACCTCTGAGCATCAAATGGGTGTGGCCAAAAAAAACAAAAACCAAAAAAAAATGATGTATCGAAATAAAATCCAAAAGTAATAAGCAGAAATATGAGATAATTTTTAAAGTACAAATAAAAGTATTCAATGTTTTTTTCTAAGATACCAGTGGTCTAGAAAAGCGAAAAGAAAGATCTTATTTCTCAACACCATGTATAAAATTCAGTTCCATTCAAGGTATACTAAAAATAAAAGTAGGGGCAGGAGAGATAGCACAGTGGTAAGGCATTTGTCTAGCAAGCAGCTGATTCAGGACTGATAGTGATTGGAATCCAGGCATCCTATATGGTCCCTATGCCTGTCAGGAGCTATTTCTGAGTGCAGAGCCAGCACTGGCTGAGCACCACCAGGTGTGACCTAAAAAAATAAAACAAATAAATAAAATAAAATAAAAGCATAAGAGGAAAACCAGGGTCCAGATTGATAGTATAGTGAGTAAGGTGTTCACTATGAACATGGCCAACCCTGGCCATGCATCTGGTCCCCCATGCTCTTCCAGGTGTAATTCCTGAGTAACTCTCAGGAATAATCTTTAAATATTGCTAGTGTGGCCCAAAAAGTTAAATAATAAAAAAAAGAAAATGACAACCAGATATCCAGAGATACAGGGATCTAACAATTCTGCATACTTTAATCAGAAAAGTAAGAGATAGGAAAGACAATAATGGTTATCTTTATATAGAGGTAGGGGTACTCTGTCTCTCCTCCATGTCTCTTTCTCCTCACTATTTACAGGAGAAAATAAAAGACTGACAATCAGATGACACAATTCCAAATGAACTGTGCCTTGAGAATATTTATGTTCTTTGCCCGTGTCTTCTTTTTTTTTGGGTCACACCCGACAGTGCTCAGGGGCCACTACTGGCTCCATGATCAGAAACTGCTCCTGGCAGGCACAGGGGACCATATGGGGCACCGGGATTCAAACCGATGACCTTTTGCATGAAAGGCAAACGCCTTACCTCCATGCTATCTCCCGGCCCCGCCCGTGTCTTCTTTTTGTGCACCATCTTGCTTCCCAACACTGCCCCTGTCCCAATTATTCTCCCTTGCTCCTGCTCTGGCAGTCTTATCTCCTATCTCAGTGGTTCATTAATTTTAAATTTTAGATTTGAAATTTGGGTAAGAGTAAATCTCCCCTATTCCTTTGGATCAAGATTTTAGGACTTTCCAATAGCATTTTGACTAACAGTAAAGCTAACAATAAAAGTCAAACAGAATAGTACTCTGTCAATTTTTTTATGATATTTAGCAGGAAAGAAAGCTGAGTTGGGTCTTCCTAAATATTCAAAGTCTGTCTAAAAACTGTCATATTTAAGCATAAATATCTAAATGTTAGTTGTCTTGAATGGAAATAAATAAAATAGAATTATTTAACAAACATAAAGGTTATTTGACTCTTTATATCTAAGCAATAATTATTTTCAATAATGCAAACTGCACAAAGTCACAATTCATGTTCCAAAAATGACCATTTCATAAATGACTCTTTGATACTACAAATACTAGTGTAGATGTTAATGAGTAAAAATGTTGCTAGTTAGAACATGAGCTATGCAGAGACCTTATAACCCGACCTAGGGTTGGGGTGCAGGACCTGAGTCACCCTGCACCCCTCTTCCTCTTTCCTCTGAAGCTCCAGGTGGGTTCCTGAGAGGAGCTTATGGGGCATCCTAGGTTTTCCCCACTTCTAAGCCGGCTCCAGCGAGAGGCTTAGGGAGTGGGATTTGATCTCCTGTTCTTCCGGCCTGGGAGGGTTCTCCCTACTTCGGGGAAGCTGGGAATCTCAGCCAGCATTGGTTTTGGAAGACATTCGTATGTGCCAGAAGCCTTTTTACACTTGTAGGAGGTTAACTGGGGGTGGCAGATAGCTGCTCAGCTGTACTCAGGCAGTCACTGGTAATTTCATACCAGTCTACATGTCCCATATACTCCATATACTCCATATCCTTAAGATATGTTTTTATGTATGCAGAATGTTCATTTTGTATTCTGCTCTTTATCACACCCCTACACCAACCTCCTGCCCTAACAGATTCTGCCCTTTGCACACCCCTACAAAGCTCATTATTACTCCTTAACTCTCTTACCCCAACCATCAGTACCCCACATTTACCCTTCTTAACTTCAGTACCACAGAGTTCTAATCACAGACCAAAATTGTACATTGAATTTAATAACCCCAAAACTATTTCAAAGGACATAAAATGGACACATATGTCTTTTGAATGGTTTATGTGTATTTTCATTAACAGCTATTACTCTCTCTATATATTCTTCTACCGTGACATTTCTATCCACTTTTTATCTTGTCTTTTCTTTTTGAGCTGTTCAATAAGGAATGTTGGTGGAAGAGTCCCTCAGTTTAATGCTTATGATTGAACTATGTCATGGGGATTGTTGGTCTTTTTCCTATGGCCTCTATATGTGCCGATAATGCCACGTGGCTTTGATACTTGTTTGCATAGACACATTAAAAAGGGAAAATACTATACATACAGATAAGTTCTTATCTAATAGAGGTAGGAACACACAAATCTCATAGTGCAATGGGACCTTACACCCTGAACATTGATATAATGACCTGGCACAGGCCTCAGAAGAATGGGCATCCTCCAGGCAAGCTATCTACGAAACATCCAAGATTTTTTATAACAACATCTGGAAGCAATCCTCTACCAAGGAAGACATTACCAAGGCTCTGACATCTACCTGCTCAAAAGAGACTTCCATTAACACTGAGAAGACTTGACAACAACAATGACCTGCTCTACAGGACAGGGTTCTTTCTATTGCCCCTTAAGTGTGAGGTGAAATGAGAGGATGCTCTGCACCATCCTGACTGCAATATGGGATATGCAGATTCCAGAATCTTTAATACAGAAACATGATATCAACAGCAGAGACTATGTGAAAAATAAAGGTGTATTGGCACTACAGACAATGACTTGGATTGGACAAACGAATTTGCATGGAGCCTAGAGTTGGTCTCATGCCAGGAAACTTCAGGGGTAGGGTCTCCTTGTATTTAGGCCAAGGTTTTTCTTTCCATGTCCCTCATATTTTGGTGGGCCTATGCAAACAATAATTGCCACTCTAACACCGTTTTTTACTATGTTCCCTTGACTCTAATCCTTAAGAAAAACAACCCACTGAAACTTTTGAGGTTAACTTAAACTAATAAGCATGTGCATGGAAATATAAAAATGTACTTTGCCTTCAATATTTAAGGAGTTACGTAAGTCTTATGTCTTTAGATTATACAGTATGCTGCTAAGAAATAGTATGTACTACAATCTGGGAATTTGAGGGACAAAGTAATTGTACATGAGTTTTGTTTTGTTTTTCTTAATGTTCTTTGGCTGAAAGTTCAAGGATGGTATATCATTGATGGGACTACTGAGAATTCTGTTGGTGGGTGATTGTTCTTCCACTGTGACTTTATCTTGTCTTCTTTCTTTGCATCTTTGTTCTCATACTTAAAAATAAAAATAAAAAATAAAAAATAAAGAACATGAGCTGTTACTAGTTAGAAATTATTTACTAATGAGCTATATTACTAGTTAGAAAATATAAATATCGAATTCAACTTTTACAATATTTCTTTTTGAATCTTGTCTCTAATTTTTAGTAATAGATATAAGAACCTTTTGTCTTCATCTTGCACTGAAATATATCTAATATGTGCCTGACACATAGCCTAGGCAAAGACTGGGAAATTAAAACATGCTTGTGTTTTAGCTTCAATATAACTATGTTCCTTTACTCATGTCTCATTTTTTTCAGATTTTGTTTGCTTGTTTATTTCTAAGAGCTAAAGAACGACAGTCACTTTGACCCTCCTTATATCTACATTCTAAACAAAGGTAAATACGCAGTTTTTAAAGAGTATTTCCTCAAAACATGAGTAGATCTAGTTACAGTGGCTTCAATTTTACCTTTAACATTCTAAAATATTTAATCTAAAAAAGAATGAACATTAACTGGTAGACATCTTTTGTGTCATATATAGCCAGAGACCAATATATGTTTTGTATATGCATTGCTAATACTGTAAGTTCCAGGATATATTCACAATATTCTTTTCATTGAATGCTGGATTCTAATTTCCAGAATTTTTTAAAGCCAAGAATTTCTTCAGAAGAAATAAATAAGCAATCTCGTACTGCATGATGGTTCAATACAGTTAAAAGAGCTTGAGGCTATTTATAGTAATTAGACCATAAAGTAGAAGAAACCATATGTACACTTATTATGTCTATAAAAGATGTCATATGGGAATAAATCTTGACAGTGATGGTGAAACTATTGCCCTGCCACATGTCAGCATACACCACTGGAATTAATGAATAGGATTTGTCACAAAGCTTTCCTTTTGAATAGGGAAAGTTCAAATTATTAAAAGAGAAATTAGCAGGGGTCAATGATAGATGATATTTTAGGAATAGAAAAGGACTTATTTCTATCTAACATTCCTCAATTTTCAGTTTCCTAGTGATTCCCAAAGGAAAAAGTGTCTCATCTCACTCAAGCCTTAATATGCACTATGAATACCCAAAGAATTTTCTGTATCTAAATTTCTTTTAGTCAACAACAGCAAACCCAATTGCTGAAGCTGTGGCTATACCAATGACAGTCTATTAGTGGTAACTGCTGTTTTACCGGGTAGTAGTATTAAGGACTAGGACCGTGGATGGTGAGAGAAGAAATTTAGCTTCTTTGCATAGCCTCTGAAAAAGTGTTCTAACAGATTCTCCGGGGGATAGGAAGATGGAAAGCTAGAGGACAGAAAGATGTTGATTACTCCCCTAGGGATCTTAAATGCAATTTAGATCTGGGTTGTTCACATATAAAATAATTTTTGCATCCAGATTGGAGCAATAGCACAACAGTTTGCACATTTGCCTTGCAAACAGCCTACCTGTTTTCAACCCCAGAATCCCATGCATATCATAAATTGTTATCAAATTAAATTTTTGTTCCTCAGAGCTCCTGTATTGTTTTATTTTAACCTATTCTTTTTCAGCTCGGTATTGGGGATTGGGGTCACACTTAGCAGAATTCATTGATTATTCCTGAATTTGTACTTAGAAGTCCTAAAAGTGCTCAGTGGGCTATATGTGATGCTTATGATTTAATCAGTGTCTGCCATATAGTCACATGGAAGACAAAAACCTTACCCACTGTACTGTCATTTCATCCCTCTCTCTACTTAAATACTCTCCA
Source organism: Crocidura indochinensis (assembly GCA_004027635.1). NCBI lineage: Eukaryota > Metazoa > Chordata > Mammalia > Eulipotyphla > Soricidae > Crocidura > Crocidura indochinensis. Next base: position 12,552 of record PVKC010019161.1, read on the forward strand.
GGTAAGCTGTACTTTTGTTGTTTTTCTTGTTTGTTTAATTTTTTATTTGCTTGTTTGGTTGGAGGCCACACCCAGCAGCACTCAGAAATTACTTCTGGCAGGCACAGGGGACCATATTGGATGCTAGGGATCAGGATCAAACGCAGGTCAGCTGCATGCAAAGCAAACACCCTACCTTACCCACTGTGCTATCTTGCCTGCTCCTGTGATTTTCTTTTATTTAGTTTTTTTTTTTAGTTTTTTTTTCTTGTTGTTGTTTGTTTATTTTTGGGTCACACCCGGCAGTGCTCAGGGGTTACTCCTGGCTCCATGCTCAGAAATTGCTCCTGGCAGGCACGGGGGACCATATGGGGCACCGGAATTCGAACCGATGACCTTTTGCATGAAAGGCAAACGCCTTACCTCCATGCTATCTCCTGGGCACCCTTTTATTTAGTTTTAATTTGGGGCCAAAACCTGCAGTACTGAGGATTTTTCTCTGGCTCTACACTTGGGGTCATTCCTGGCAGGTTCTGGGAACCTATGCTATGCTGGGGATTGAATCCCGGGTTAGCCACCATATCCAAGGCAAATATCTGACCTACTTACTATTTTATGAATCCCTACACTGTACATTCTTGAAAGCATGATGCATCTGAGACGCCTTTTAAATTTATAAAGACTGGTACACAAACAGAAAATGTAGGAAATATTTGTTGATTAAGTAAGTAAATGTGTAAGTGTTGAAATAATATAGTGCACAAGACATATGCATAACTGTGGAAAACCTTGATATATGTGTATGGCTAAGAACATGGTGTAGCAGAATTGGTCAGGTTGGGCATATAAGTGGAGATCATTTTGAGTTAATTCATAAATTTGTACTTGCAAGAATCCCCATTTTAACATATAGAAGAGAAAAATTAGGATTTAGCCCTCGGGTTGAAACAAAGCAAAGTGGGAAAAAGATAATGAACAATAAAAGTTAAATAAAAATATTTTACACATATACATGTATGAACTTTTTCATATGGAGGTGTAGTGTTTACTGAAAAAAATGCAAACACTATTAAGCAATTTTTTTATTTTTTTTAATTTTGGGGTCACACCCGGCAATGCTCAAGGGTTAGTCCTGGCTCTATGCTCAGAAATTGCTCCTAGCAGACTAGGGGGACCATATGGGATGCCAGGATTCAAACCACCAACTTTCTGCATGCTAGGCAAACACACTACTTCCATGCTATCTCTTCAGCCCATTATTAAGCAATTTAAATAATATAATATTATATTTTGCATGAAAGGCAAACGCCTTACCTCCATGCTATCTCCTGGGCACCCTTTTATTTAGTTTTAATTTGGGGCCAAAACCTATTCAGAACCTATTCAGGTATGAACAAATGGTCTACTGCAGTAGATCAGTTAGTTTGTTTGACAACCACGGCTTAGTACAATAGTAAATTATTTAAGTAGTTATCAGAATACACATAAAACATAGTTCTAAGCAGCTTTAGAAATGTGTACATGTTTAAGAAAAAATTCTTGTGATCACTGAAAATTAAGTCTGGAAAATTAGAAATATTAATTGGGGCCATAGCAAAAGTACTGCAGATAGTTTGCATGTGACCAGACAGGATTTGATCCCTGGTACTACATATGATTCCTCAAGCACTTCCAGGAATAACACCTAAGCACAAATGTGTATTATCTCAGAGAGAGAGAGAGAGAGAGAGAGAGAGAGAGAGAGAGAGAGACAGAGACAGAGACAGAGACAGAGAGAGAGAGAGAGAGACAGAGAGAGAGAGAGAGAGAGAGAGAGAGAGAGAGAGACTTACCAAATATCTATATGTGTTAAAGTAGGCAAACCACTTAAAAAAGATTTTTGAAATGAGGAGAGTTCTTGAGCTTACTTAGTTCATGGAACTAAGTAAGTATTTCAGGTCTAGGAGTTGAAGAAGAATATGGATGCACACAGATGTAGGAAGGAGATCCAGATAGAAAACATAGCATCAGTGAAAGAAAAACACCGGCGTTTACAACTTATTCCTGGGTCACCCAAAATCTATCATTTCAGATTCAATGCAATGAATGGGAAATATGAAAAATATATAATAAAATTAAATAGAGCAGTCAATTGTACAGAGTGCATAAGATATTTTTCTGGTAGTCTCAAGACCTGTTTTTATGCACAATAATTTTTCACAGGTCAGACAGTCAGAGATTTTTTCCATGACTGGAATTTACCTGCAATATTAAAAACAGATGTTTAGTTTCTCTTTTAACTTTCCAATTTATTACCTTGAAGTGCAGGTTGATCTCATTTTTAAAAAATTTAATACCACACAACATGCAATTGTATCATGATATATGCCTGAATACTGTGGTAATATCTTTTGGGTACTCAAAAGCAAGAAAATTCCATTTTGTTGCGCCAAATTAATTTATTTTATAAATATTTTGCATATTCCTATAACATTTACAGCAGCAAAACCAGAAACTCTAAGTTGATAACAAGAAGGATAGAGTAACAGCCATAACTTACATTTCCAAGTTACAGCCAAAGTAATGAAACCCTTTAGGATTATTGAGGCAATTTATACGTGTATTTATTACTTGGCATTTCTTATTTATGAGTCATAGAAAAACAAAAAGTTAAGTGAAATAAAGCACAAACCAAACTTGAACTAGAAAATTGATATCCTGTTCAATCTCTTAGCCAACTACACTTTTATTAAGTTTTAAATGGTTGTGTTGGTTTGATTATTAGGAACAATGCTTTTCACTTTGACTATCTTCAAGAACTTTCTTAAACATTCTAATTTGGTATAAAGAAAACATTGTAGGTACAAAAGCTGACTTATATTATTTAAAATACCTGTTGGGTAAACATTTATTGGAATGAAATCATAATAAGAAAATTATTTCAATATTTTTATAGAATTATTAGTGACCACTCATGGAACACTCAACTGACTTGTGGCTCTGGACTTATCCTAATAATTAAGAACTGCCCTCATTAAATAAGAACAAAATTCCAGAGAAATAAAACATGAGCCTGCGGCAATATCTCTAAATTATTGTCATTTTCCACTTAATGTAAACTGTACCATGTTCTTTTTACTCTCAGAAAATTGTTCAAACTAGAATGTATTAGAGAATATGCCTTATTGCTTAACTTTATGCAAGTAAATACCATATAAACTCGAATATAAGCCAATCTTAGTATAAGCCGACCCCCCTAATTTTACCCTAAACACTGGGAAAATGGTGCCTTGAGTATAAGCCGAGGTGGAAAAAAAAAAAAAAAGCAGCCACTGGAAAATTTCAAAGGTAAAAATATATACCCAAAACAATTACAATAATTGAGAAATCAGTAGGTTAAATGTTTTTCAATATTTATTGCTAAAGAAAAACTGTAAACTAGAAACAATAACTTTAAAACTTTAAATAAAGTGCAGAAAACAGAAAACCATAGCTTAACAGGTAATCAAGCTAAATCACAACAGTTAAAATCCTTCAAAACTGAATTCCTCCTTATCATATGTATGTCCAAACCAAGATTCAGCTCTGTCTGATGTGTGGCTATCAGCAAAGACTTTGTCTTCATCACTGAGTTCGCAGATCTCATCATCACTGCTGTTGGTCTCATACAAAGGGCAAAATATTATGTATTAAATAGTTCAGGTCAGCCTCCCACCTCTTCAGCTCTTGTGGACTGAGCTGAATCAGCACTGCCCCCTCCAGCAGATGGCAGAAGGCAACTAGAAACTACATGTATTTGATTTGGTGTGCATGCACTGAATCAAATAACCTTTATGACCCAAGTATAAGCCGAGTTTGGTTTTTTTTTTTTTTTGGCATAAATTTTGTGCCAGAAAATTAGGCTTATATTCGAGTATATATATAAAGTATATATTTTTAATTATAGCACATTTATATAGTGGCTATATATGTGTGTGAAATAGTGAAATATTACTGGTGAATTGGATGGGTCCCAAAAAGTTTGGGTCTCCTGGTATTCCCCAAATGTATAAGTAGAGAAACTTGGGAGCAAGGAATGTAGTACTCTCAAGAGAGAGTTCTACTGGTTATTCCACCCTGGTCTCCTGGGGAAATGCCTGGGCAGATTGTGACAGGTAAAGTCAACCAGGCTCCCACAGCCCCACAAAACAATTAAACTGCACCTGAGGTTCACTTGAAAATCTTGGAAGTTTTAGGAGGGAACAATGGCTTCAGGCTGGAGTGAACACTTGCTCTCAGCAGGAAAAGGAAAATTTACCCAGGTGTCCAGATTCTGAGCCCATACTTGCAGAAAAGAAATTTAAGGGGAGACAAATAGTTAACTAAATAGTTTTATTTAGCAAATAAGATATGGTAAGAGGAGAGAGAGAAAGAGAGAGAGAGAGAGAGAGAGAGAGAGAGAGAGAGAGGTCATGTTCAATAGAGAATAGAATGTAGACTTGTTCAGATATGGTAAATTCTAGGATGAGAATATACCAAAACATGACTTGTTTATAGTGATTCATTTACTTATGGCATGACTTTATCAGAGAGAATAACTTTGCAAGCAAAATTTCTGACCACAGAATTTCCCAACAACTGTTTTCCCATGCCATGTCATCTTAAATAGAGAAGCCAGGGATCACTTTTTTCACCTCCAGTTATTTATTATCCTGAAAGAGCTTGTAAACTTACCTTAAAAGCAAGTTCACACTGTCATCAGGAATCTTGAGCAAGTTTTTTAGCTCTCTGAGTTCAAGTGTCTGCCTCTTCAAATATAGATATTGATAATACTTATATTGTCCACATAGAATGGACATAGTAGTAGAAAAGTTTAACATGCTTAGGTGTTTAGAAAAGTATCAGCAAATACTCCTTTGCTTCAAACTCTATACATAAAAATGATAATTACTGAAGAGATAACACAACAGGTACTTTGTTTGACCCAGGTTTAATCTCACATAAAATTCCCTGATCCCTGAGAACTGACCCAGTAGGAAGCCTGAGCACAACCAGGTGTGGCCTCAAAACAAAACAAATGAACAATAAAAAAATGAATTTTACATGAAGTGTAATAAATCATTGTAAGCAGTAAACAATAACATAGAAATCCAAGTGTAAATTTCACTGTAGTGGTCAAGGGTTGAACCATCAGTTCTTCATAGATTCCTGCTTGGGCAGCCCTAAAGTGGCCTGGCTTCCATGGCTAATAAAAGGCTAGATAAATAGTTAAACTCAGACACAATTCAAAATGTCTCTCACATTTGGTGTTCATTGTTGAATCAGAAGGAAAAGGAATGTAGATTTAACTCAGTTCTGGGCAACAATTCCTCTCCTTGGCTCACTCTACAAAATGTATTTGCCCTTTTCTGTTTCAACACTGCTAAAGGCTATAGATGCCCTAAAATTTGTGTAAACAATGTGAACTGCATCTTAGAGGCCTAAGTAACAAAAGCAGCAGGATTTTAGGGAAAACAAGCCCTGGGTAAGGAATGTGCCATCTTTCTAAAATTTCTGGCCTGCTTCAGAGCTTAAAAACAAAACTGATGCAGCCTTCCTCCTTTAAAGCAAGTATAGCCAAGGGGTATAGATGAGCAACAATTTTATTTTTCTCTAAGATTATGGAGTCTAAATAATGGAACTGTAGAAAACTTGTATAGGTGTAAGAGAGAAAGTTTGGAAACAGTAAATGGAAAATGTAGGGATAAGGCTGTGAGAAAAGACTGAGAAAATAAAAAACAAAATAAGCCAAAAACTATTTTAAAGAGATGTTTTCTTAAACTTAGCCTGAAATTTGACGATCTCATCTCTCCAGTACAACTTGGTAATATCTGAATTACCAACAATTTTCAGTAAATGGGACTTTTAATGGACATGGAGAATATTTGATAACCAATCTCAGTTTAGTTTACATGTGACCCACCTCCTATATGGTCCCCATGCATTGCCAGGTGGAATTCTTGAGTCAGAACCAGATGTAGTATGAGCTCTGCTAGTATGGCCCACAAAAAAAAAAAAAAATAGAAAATGACAATCATATGTCCAAAGATGCATGAATCAGACCTGACAAATCTGAGTACTTCAGTCAGAAAAACAAAAGATAGTTTATTCATACTTGCATCATAAAGGATAAAATCAATATCTGGAATTCCATTTTTTTAAAGGCCGTGAAAAGCATTTATGAAAACTATAAAACATAGTTCAGGGGGCCTGTGCAGTGACACAATGGGTAAGGCTTGCCTGCACTACCCTAGGACAGACTGAGGTTTGATCCCCCAGCATCCCATATGATCCCCCAAGCAAGGAGCGATTTCTGAGTGCATAGCCAGGAGTAACCCCTAAGTGTCACCAGTTATAGCCCAAAAACCAAAAATCAAAAAGAAAAAAAAGACAGTTCAACAGAAAGAAAAAGTAAAGCATATTCATTTAATTAGAATAATTAATATTGTTAAAATGTTCATATTACCTAAGATAACAGTAACAGTTTTAATTTTTAAATAGTTTATATTGAGGCCAATGTGAATTACAAGTCTTTCACAGTTATGTTTAATGTACATAGGGCCAATGAATTAGGCCAATTTTTACCGTCTGTGTTGACCACCCTCCACACTTAGTCCTACACTCACCCTTAGCCCTCTGCTGGTGTAACAGGTCCCTTTTGTGTATAGTTTTTGTGTATGTTATGATTTAGGTCTCTTGATTACATTGTCGTTGACTTTGGGTTGGATATTTATGTC
>PVKC010019162.1:0-19145 GCA_004027635.1 Crocidura indochinensis
TGTGTGTGTGTGTGTGTGTGTGTTTCATTTGGGGCCACACCTGGCAGTGCTTAAGGTTTACACCTGACTGTGCTCAGGAATCACTCCTGTGGTGCACAGGGAACTATCTGGGATGTTGGAGAATGAACTTGGTTTGGGTACATACAAGGCAACTGCCTTATATGCAGAACTATTTTTCTAGCCCTGCAGTGATAATTTTGAAATTCTTAAGTATCTGACTCATAAATGGCATCCTCCATCTCTCCCTTGCAAAAATCAGCTACTCTCTTTGGCGAAGAAAGGAAAAGGGGAAAGATCTGGAACAAAGGTTAAAAAATATGTCAAAAGAGATTCAGGAGCTAAAGGAGGAGTGAGAGGAGCAGGTGGTCAGTGCATTGGTACAGCTGTTGACTTCCTGGGTTGATGAGCATTTCAAGGTGGAAGGATGGTCATTGTGTTCTGACATTTATGGTTGGAGAGGAGAATTTTAAGGAAAAGCAGTAGGCAATGAGACCAGGGCCAGATATCTTGGCCTAACCACCTCATATTTTGCCAACTCACAGAGAGTAGATAAAGGGATAAGAATTCATGTTTCTTCTTTGAGACACTGTTAGAAGTATGTGCTACTCACATCAGAAAGGAAGAAGGGGCCTACATAAATAGTTTAATGACAGTTTTTTTAAATTAGAAAATAATCAACAAAATTAACCCAAATAGGTAGACAGAAGGAAATAAAACGTTTAGAGCAGAAATCAATTGAATGGAAATTAAAAAAAAAAACAATTCGAAAGATCAACGAAAGCAAAAGTGGTTCTTTGAAAAAATAAACAAGATTGATAAACCACTAGTAAAACTCACAAAGACAAACAGAGAGAGAAACTTAATAAACCGGATTAGAAATGAAAAGGGTAAGATCACTACAGATAATGCAGAGATTCAAAAGGTATTTAGATACTTTGAGAAACTCTATGCCACTAAACATGAGAACCTGAAAGAAATGAATAAATTCTTGGACTCCTGCAGTCTTCCATGGTTAAAGAAGAATTACCTAGCATATCTAAATGCCATCACTACTGAGGAAAATAAAAGTGTAATAAAAAGTCTTCCCAAAAACAAAAGCCCAGTTCCAAATGGATTCACTAACGAATTCTTTCAAATCTTTCTAGAGGAACTACTCCCGATCTTTTTCAGGCTCTTTTGTGAAATTGAAAAATTAGGAACACTTGCAAATAGTTTTTATGAAGGTAAATCAGCCTGATACCAAAACCAGACAGAGATGTTGCAAGAAAACTACAAACAAATATCCCTGATGAACATAGATGCAAAGATCCTCAGTGAAATTCTGGCAAATAGGATCCAATGCCATATTAAGATGGTTATACTCCAGGATTCATTCCAGGAATGCAATGATTGTTTAACATACATAAATTAATCAACATAAAACACCATATCAACAAAAAGAAAAATAAAAACCATATGGTCATATCAGCAGATGCAGAGAAAGCATTTGATAAAGTCCAACTCCCATTCTTGATAAAAACTCTCATCAAGATGGGACTAGGGGACTGGAGAGATAGCATGGAGGTAAGGCATTTGCCTTTCATGCAGAAGGACAGTGGTTCAAATCCCAGCATCCCTTATCGTCCCCTGAGCCTGCCAGGAGAGATTTCTGAGCATAGAACCAGGAGTAACCCCTGAGTGCTGCCGGATGTGACCAAAAAACAAAAACAAAAGCAACAACAACAAAAAAGATGGGAATGGAAAGAATTTTTCTCAAAATAGTCAAGGACATTTACCACAAGCCAATGGCAAATATTATTTTCAATGGTGATAAATTAAAGCCTTTCCTCTAAAATCTGGTACAAGACAGGGATGCCCTCTCTCACAACTCCTATTCAACACAGTGCTGGAAGTTCTGGCCACAGCGATTAGGCAAGAAAAAGATATCAAGGGCATTCCGATAGGAAAGGAAGAAGTCAAGCTATCACTGTTTGCAGATGACATGGAAACTAATATGCTGAGTGAAATAAGTCAGAGGGAGAGAGACACACACAGAATAGTCTCACTTATCTATGGGTTTTAAAGAAAATAAAATACATTATTGTAATAATGCCCAGAGATGTGGGCCTGAAGGACCAGATCATGATATGAAGCTCATCTCGAGGAGGGGTGAGTGCAGTTAGAACACTAACAACTACCAAGGCAATGTTAATGAGTGAGAGAAGTGAAATGCCTGTCTTGAATACAGGCAGGGGAGTGTGCGTGGAGGGAGAGGGTGCATTGGTGATGGGAATGTTGCACTGGTGAAGGGGGGGTGTTCTTTTTGTGACTGAAATCCAATTATAGTCATGTTTGTAATCACAGTGTTTAAATAAAGATATTAAGAAAAAGGTGTGTGCTCCTGATTGCTTATCTTCCCTCCTTTCCTTTCTTTCTCTTTCCCTTCCTCTCCTTAGATTCCTCTTAGTTAGTGCTAAGGAGACCCTGGTGATACTGGAAAGTTTGATATTTGGATCTGACAGTGTGTTGAAATACTTCTGGAGGTCAAGTAGAGGGGGTGAGGGTAGGTCCATGCCAAGGTTTAAACTTGGCCTTGTATTTACTGAACATGTGCTCCAGGCCGTTGAGTCATTTCTTTGGCCTCAAATTGAGTATTTTTCCTGAATTCACTTCTATCTGGCAGAAGACATTTCCAAACCCCTATTAAGGATAAACTTTGTTCATTTTTCAAAATGAATTTCTTCATTTAAAGAGCACGTATTACATAGTTACTCTTAATACATTTATTTCAAGACCAATCCTATCACCAAAATAAAATTCCCCTCCATATTATCCCCAGATTTCCACCTATCCCAAAGTTTACCCTCTTGACAGGAACAAGATAAGTTCCTTATTTCCAAGTAAGTGAAAATCCAATTATTTTTTAAGTGCAGCAGTAAGAAAATTTGTGGCAATTAATGTATCTTCCAATGAGGTTATTAAGTTATTGTCAGAAGGCTGGCGAAGCAATTTGTTGCTGGTTGATTTTTTTTTTGTTGTTTTGTTTCCAAACATTAGCTGGCTTGGTATCCATACCTAAATCGGTGTCTTCCCACTGGAGTAACAGTATTGAAAAAACTCAGAGCTGTCATAGGCAGCATATACCACGTGGTTCAGGAATTCCAAGCCCTGTAGCTGATAATTCAGTCCTTGTGGGGCCAGGGTTTCAGAAATTAGGAGGAGATGAAATGGATGATGTCTGCTCTTACTCTAAGAGTCCTTGCGATGTTGGCACAGATACTAGTATAACTGAAGTTTGGGTTGGTTTAGGCACTTTTGCAGAAATCAGTGGTTAAGTGATGAGGCTAGGCCATAGGGAAATGGCAGGTGTGGGTGGTGGGTGCAACTGGCTTCAGCAAGGTGGGGCTTGGCCCACCCTCAGGTGGCTTTTATTTTTTAACTTTGTTCTTCTCTAACTAATGCTAGCAATTTGAAGTATTTTGGGATACTTGGGGGACTTATGCTCCCCTATATAGAACAAAGCTTCCCGACCAAGGTCTATTGATGATACTTTGTACACAGTAAAAAAGCTGTGACTTCAGTCTTACTCTGGTTAAGCCCCTCTTCTTGTTTTGAACAAGATTACATACGGTTTTTTTCCCCTGGTTGCCACAATCATGCTAGGATCACACACTGAAGATGAGGGAAGTTTTAATACATTGAACTCATAAATGGAAAGAGAAATTGAACATATTTCACTTATCTCTAGGGTGCAAATGAACCCTTACAGCAGAACCTGATACCTGGGGTTCATGTTGGAGATGAGGAAACTGCCTACAACGCAATGGTTGGTTCGAATCCCAGTGTCCCATATGGTCCCCCGTGCCTGCCAGGAGCTATTTCTGAGCAGACAGCCAGGAGTAACACCTGTGCACCGCTGGGTGTGGCCCAAAAACCAAAAAAAAAAGCAAAAAAAAAAAAAAGCAATGGTTGGGTCCCACTAGGTACTTTCTGTTTTCCATTTATTTTTTTTTAATTCACATTTTCAAAATTTTATGCCCTCTACAATGGAAAAGTTAAATTTATTACTGTTGTTATTATTTGTTTTATTTATTATATTTATGGATTGGAGATGCCCTGGCGATGCTCAGTGGTTTACTCCAGACTCTACACTCAGGAATCACTCTTTGCAATGTCAGGGATCAAGCCAGAGCTGGCCATGTGCAAGTACCCTGCTGTGGTACTGTTGCTTTGCCCCCAACCCCCCACCCCCACTCCAGAATTCAATGAAATCCAGGGCTCTCTGAGGTAAGCACCTTACCCCTGAAACACATCCCTTATTTTATTTTTAAAATTTTTCTTCTCCCCTCCCCTTTGTGGTGGTGGTTGTAATGCCTGTGGAGCACATGCTTGATTATGGCGTTCTCTAAGGCATTGGTCATCAGTTTGTGTTATTTGCACACTTGACCAGTGTTTCCTGCGATTTGCATTACTTTGATTGTGCTTGAACAAAAGTTTGTGGGGATCAGACCTTTAGCTGAGGCACACAGATAAGGTAAGGTTGTGGTTTTTACCAGGATCTCTGCTGCTCCCAAAGTGTCTAGAAGTTTTTTTTTTTTTTTCCCTAGCCCTGCTAGATGTGCTAGCTTGCACATCTATTTAGTTTTGCTTCCTAGGGAGTCCCAGTCCTTTTGATGATGCTTGTGCACATCTGTTTGTGCAGGAGCTGGAATTTGCTTACAGTGTGAATCAAAGGAATTGTATTTTGTCAGGATAAAATAATGGAGCTGGCAGGATTTCTCTAACTGTATATGGGACACTAATGATTTGAACTCATGACCTATCTATGTTTGCAAGGTCTAGACCCCTGAACTTTTCCTCTGGACCAAGGTTGCATTGTATTTCATTGTTTTGACAAATAATCTTTTTTCTGTTTTCTTTCTCTTAGATAGGGCAGTTAGACCTGGTATATTGCCTACCATAGCTTTTTTTTTTTTTTTTTTACTGTAAAGCTTTTTGCTTTACATTTTCTAATAGGAAATTAAAAAAAAAACCTGACTGTGTGCAAAAAGTCAAGTCAGTTGTGGCCCAAAATCTCTCTGAGAGAGATGAAAGCAAGTAAAATGGGGGGAATAATACAATGATCTCTCTAGGAGGCCTACTGTTTTGACCTTAGAAGGCACTTTACTGATACTGGCACTCTCTGCTGCCGAGATTCTGTTTGGTATCAAATTCTGTTATTATTAGTAGATTCCTACATGTCATGCCCACATGTGTTAGCATGTGTGCATATAGTAGACATCTTATGAGCAGGGCCCATACATCCTAAAGGAGTGTCTTCTTCTTCAGATTGGTCCCTCTTGAAAAATAAATGCAATTTTGGTAGTGCTAGCCATAAATGACATTGTCTACCATTCAAGTACTAACCAGGCCCGACCCTGCTTAATTTCCGAGATCAGATGAGATTTGGCACGTTCAGGGTGGTATGGCTGTAGACAAGGACATTGTCTAGTATAATACTTCCTCCCTCTATTCACTTCTCCCTCCTTTTTTTGTTGTTTTTGTTGTGATGACTGAGAGGTTATGCTTGGTTAAGGAGTGCCAGTGATTGCATGCTTTGTTGTGACCCAAGGAACCCTAAAGAATGGTACTACTAGATCACACTTGGCAGTGGGCACCAGTGGGCATCTATAGGGTATTGCTTTCCTTTGAGGTAGCCATGTCTGGGTTCTTTAAGGACATTCTTTTTGTTTGCTTGTTTGTTTGGCGGGGCACATCCGTTGACTATCAGGGTCAACAGATGCTCCTGTCTATGCATTCAGAAATTGCTCCTGGCTTGAGGGATCATATGGGATGCCAGGGGATCGAACCAAGGTTCTTCCTAGGCTAGCACTTGCAAGGCAGATGCCTTACCTCTAGCACCACCGCTCTGGCCCTTTAAACATCTTTAAATTAAAGACATTCTTTAAATGGTTTCTATAGTGGTCAGTTTCTGTCTCTCAAGTGATTATGAGTTTGAATAGTTTCTTTATTCGATTTTTTGGTGGGGGGGTCCATACCTATGACGCTCAGGGGTTACTTGCACTCAGAAATCGCTTGTGACTCAGGGGGACATATGGGGCGCCAGGTATTGAATCCAGGTCTGTCCTGGGTCAAAAGCATACAAGGTAAACACCCTACTGCTGTGCTATGGCTCCAGCTTCTTGTTCAATTTTTTTTTAAGTTAAAAGATACTTGGACTCAATTTAGCAGAAAGTATTTTGGTTTAAAAACTTTGAGGGAGAGTTTTGTGCCATACCCTGGAGTGCTGAATGTGTGTGTGTGTGTGTGTGTGTGTGTGTGTGTGTGTGTGTGTATTATTTCCTACATCTATGTTTGATTCCAGACCCACGTCTCTCCAGTTCCTGGCTTTAGAACTTGAGGCTAATTCTAACAGTCAAGAACTAGGATACCTCCCAATTTATTTTTTTTTTCCTTTCACAATGGCTTTGGCTATTTGGGTAATTTCAGGATTCCATAAAAAATTTTGTTGTTGTTGTTGTTTTTAACAATATTTATTTTGACATTTCTTATTTCTTATTTTGACAATTTTTATAAATTTGGTTCTTTTCTTTTTTTAATTTATTTTTTTTATTTTAACACCTTAATTACATACATAATTGTGTTTGGGTTTCAGTCATGTAAAGACTGAAATAGAGGGAGGAAGCATTATACTAGACAATGTCCTTGTCTACAGTCATACCACCCTGACGTGCCAAATCTCATCTGACCTCGGAAATTAAGCAGGGTCCGGCCTGGTTAGTACTTGAATGGTAGACAATGTCATTCAATACCAAAATTGCATTTATTTTTCAAGAGGGATCGATCTGAAGAAGAAAACACTCCTTTAGGATGTATGGGCCCTGCTCATAAAATGTCTACTATATGCACACATGCTAACACATGTGGGCATGACATGTAGGAATCTACTAATAATAACAGAATCTGGTACCAAACAGAATCTCGGCACCACCCATCACCAGTGCAACATTCCCATCACCATTGTCCCAAATCTCCCTCTGGACAGGCTCTCCATTTCCCTCATATATTCTCATTATTAGGACAGTTCAAAATGTAGTTATTTCTCTAACTAAACTCATCACTATTTGTGGTGAGCTTCATGAGGTTCTTTTCATTTGAATTTACTTGGTGACATTACAGAAATGCATGTTTTTCTTCTTTATCTCAGTTTGCGAGGCATCTCTCTCTATTATTTATTTTTTGGGTTTGTTTTTGAGCCACACTCAGCATGGTCAGAGATTATTATTTCTGGTTCTGTGCCCAGGAATTATTCCTGATGAGACTAATGAACTATATGGGATGCTGGAGATGTGCTATTTGGGATGCTAGGGATTGAACCTTGTACGTAAGACAAGCAACCTACCTGATGTGCAATTTCTCCAGCCCTTCAACCCACTCTTAGACAAATTTCTGAGAAGCAAGCAATCGGGAACCTTCAAAGCAGTGATATATTTGTGTATCTGATCTTTTTGAACTTTAAAAAATAATATTCAGGAGAATAATAAATGAACATCCGGCCATTTTTAGGCACACAGAACTTGGGAAACTTTGTTTACATGTGTCTTTTGTATTCCACACAAGTCTTTGAAAAATAAAAAGTGGGAGTCTGGGTGTGACATCTTAAGTTTACTTTCCCACGAGATCTAGTTTGGTTGCTGGCACTTCAGAGTTGTACTCTGAGAATCAGATGCCGTCATGCTGGACTTTTAAGACCAAGTTTCCACCTAACTTATTTTGGGCCTAGTTCTGAGACCCTTGACCTCTTTCCCCTACCTGTAGATAGCAGCATCTTGAATTCTGCTCCTTGATAGAAAAAAATCAGAAACACAATTTGAAGTAAAAATAACTTCCAGTTTTATTGTTTGCTTTCTTGGAGGTTTGTCTTTTATCAGAAAAGATAGCATCAACTTATTATAAATTGCTTTTCTTAGGTAGAGGAAACCTAGAGTTTGTTTTTAGGTATCACTTCCAGATTTTGTTCTTTTGATTGTTTTCAAACTCTAAAACATCCCAGATCATGTGGCCCAGATAGGAACTGGTGCCTTTCTTTGAGTTTCAGGCTCTTGGTCCCATCTTCTGATCTGATCCCCACCTAGGGCACAGGGAACAGCTCTGTGCATGGCATATGCTATGCCTATCTGAGCTTGGCATATCCACGCATGCAGTCAGAGATGATCAAGGGCTTTGAGATCATTATGGAGGTAGAATTCTAAATGCTAGATTAATGTTCCTCGTGAAAACAGGAGTATGTGTAAGATATTCAATCTCCAAAAATGGAATTTCATCGGTGTGCCACATTTAACAAAGCAAGGAAGTCCAATATCTTTAGGAATTTTTTTCAGTATCAAGAGTTTTCTAGTGGATTGAGCTATGTGATGAGACAAAAATAAATCAGTGGAGCAAGGATGTGGCTCAGTCTTTGGGAGAGCACATGCCTTGTACGCAGAAGACATGGGTTCAATCCTAATTACCACCCAAAATTAAAACAAATAATACAATTATAGTAAGTGCTGAGCTTTAGACAATCAGTGACACGATCGTTTCTTTACTGATAAAAGTTTTTTATAGACAAAGCAGCAAAACTATTATAAAATTGAATTAGGGCCAAAAAGCAAAGGTATAAATTTATTGTTGTGATCTTACTGTCTAGAGGTTTAAAGCTCTTTTTTTTCCCCCTTAGGGTGCAGGGAGGTGGTTAATTGTCATTTAATCACTGTTCAGTGGGAAGGCCCAGGAAGCCTTGCCAATTAGGCCCTCCAGTTCTAGGGATTCGTCTGGCAGCCACCCTACTGGTGCTTGGGGATGTCCCAGACTGTGCTTAGCCATGAGGAGCTAACTGGTGTTAGCTGCTTGTAGGACATGGTCCTTAGCCCTGTATTCTCTCTGGTTCTTAAATCAACCCTTTCTTAAAGTCTCCAACCTTGGCTGCCTAAGTGTTTTGATTATAGGCACTTAACTACATCCTAAGCTCTTTAATCAGAACATCTTGGTCTATTCTTTCCGGCAATCCCTATAGTCATTTCCAAGTCAAGTCTTTGCTCCTTCTGCTTCCAAAAGATTAATCTTGAATTCACCTTTTTTTCCCTTCTCATGGCCACTTAACCATTCTCACTGTGACTCTTCTCTGTCCTGTCCATTACCGTATTTGCTGGCGTATAAGACGACTTTTGAAACAAAAAAATAAGTCAACCGAAAAATCGGGGGGGGGGGTCGTCTTATATGCCGAGTATATCCCGAAAAATGTTTCAATATGCCACTAAACGAAAATTGTCTGAATATTGCCACAAAACGAATTTTCCAACTCGATCCTGCACCAATCACTGCAAGGCTGCTCGGACTGCCTCTCTAATTGGGCCAATCCAAGCAGGTTTTTGATGCATGCAAATGAGACAATGTTCTGGACCTGAATCTACACTGTCAAAAGCCTGCTCAGATGGGCCAGAGTCAGAGAGGAAGTTTATTACAGTATAACCTTTGAACCTTTGCTTGTTGTGATTGGCTCACTGTGGTACATACAGTTGCAGCACAGGAACGTTCTGTCTGATACAGAGAATATAGGCCTAAAACTATGTTTTAACTGTAAAATTAGGGGGTCGTCTTATGCACCGGCAAATACGGTAAATGCAAATCAGGTAAATCACCCTCCTCCTCTTTCCTTCAAGAAACCCAAACCAAACTCAGAACACAAGTAAACCTACCAGACCCAGCTTTCCCTTGATTTCCCATGATCTTGAGTGAAATTAGAGTCTTGTAGCCTCAAGTTCCTGTGTGACCTCAATCCTTCCCGAGCCCTGCTACCTCCCTCTGATCCAGCTGTGGCAACCTGGTTTCAACTCTTCATCATTAGCATTTTCTTCCATTTTCCTTTTCCTCTAACACTTGGTTTTTGTCAGTGCCATTTTGTTCTGTAAAGCCTTAGCTTGGAAACTATTTTGTCATGTTCAGTACTTAGCACTCTCTTGATACACACCCCCCCCACACACACACATCCACACACACACACACACACACACTCAATCTTACCTGTTGAATAGAGAAATGAAAGTATTGATAAGTGTAGAAGTTTTTAAGAGTTCTGTGAGGCAGCATATAATGTGGGACTAGATTCCACCACTTGTTTTGTTTGTTTGTTTGTTTGTTTTTGGGCCACACCTGATGATGCTTAGGGGTTATTCCTGGCTATGCATTCAGAAATCTCTCCTGGCTTGGGGGACCATGTGGGATGCCGGGGGAATCTAACTGCTGTCCATCCTAGGTTAGTGTGTGTGGGGCAGACACCCTACCGCTTACACCATCGCTCTGGTACCAAGATTCCACCGTCTTTTAAATTTGTATGGTGACTGTCATTACTAACTTAACAATCTTTCTTGCCCTCATTTGAACTTTGTTTTTGTTTGTTTTGTATTGGGGCCACACCCGGTAATGTTCAGGAGTTACTCCTAGCTATGCGCTCAGAAATCGCTCCTGGCAGGGCCTGGGAGGTAGCATGGAGGTAAGGCGTTTGCCTTTCATGCAAAAGGTCATCGGTTTGAATCCCGGTGCCCCATATGGTCCCCCGTGCCTGCCAGGAGCAATTTCTGAGCATGGAGCCAGGAGTAACCCCTGAGCGCTGCCGGGTGTGACCCAAAAAACAAAAAAAACAAAAACAAAAAAAAACAAAAAACAAAAAAAAACAACAAACAAACAGAAATCGCTCCTGGCTTGGGGGACCATATGGAAGACCGGGGGATCAAACCAGATTGTCCTAGGTTAGGTGGGCAAGGCAGATTCATTACTCCCAAGTGCCATCACTCTGGCCTCATCATTTGGACTTCGTTAAGCCTTGCCCTCCACATGGCTGTTTCTCATCCATATTGGCATTTGGTATGAACCCTAACTGTCATTTCTCAGCTAGCAGATATGGCAAATAGGTATGACATTCTGGATGCTTAGGTTTCTGCCTTGAATTTAGGCATGTTGCACAAACTTTTTAATTAGGAGCCACACTTGGCAGCATGTAAGGGCTACTTTTGGTTTTGTGCATGGGGGTTACTCCTGGCACTGCTCAGAGGTCCACGAGATGCCAGGGGCGCAGAACATGCACTTCAGTAGTGGAGCTACTGCTCCTGGCCCTGCGTAAACGTCTTATGCAAGCTAATCAGATCAGGTAAATCAGATGGTAAGATAGAATCTTCTTTTGTGGAGATAAAGTAAAAAATGTTGAAAAATTGCTAAAGCTTATTTAAACAGAAAGGTTATCGCCTTGTATTCCATGATATACTTTGATATAATATCACAATCATAATATTTCATGATATTCTTTGATACAGTATCATGATCCATGCAAATTTTCTTTAAATGCTTTTTTTTTTTTTAGGATTTAGATTCACATGTGGTAGGTGAGACCTGGAAGTTAGTGGCACTGATCAGGAGGTGACTGTATAGTTTATGGGTACAGAATGGGAATATTCTATTCCCATACAGTTTACGGGAATACACTATAAAATTTTGAGAAGATGCTAGTTTTCCATTTAGCCTGCAGTATTTAGCCTAGGCAGTATTTCACAATTGTTTCCATGTGTCTCAGAAACCTGTGCATTTGAAATGAGCCCTTTGCATATTAAATGAGTTCCAGAAGATTAAGAAGTACTACTGGTGTAATACCTAGTCTATTATGCTTTGGTAGTGAATTTTGAATAGGTTCAATAAAAGATTGCTCAGTCACTGACCTTTGCAATCTCACCTGATTATGAAGATGACATCAGAAAGCACACTCTGCCAACACTTTACAATAAAGGCAAAGGGATTGATTGTTATTCAGGTTGAAAACAGTCAGCAACTGTATTCCTCAGGAGCACAGAAGATCAACAAGGGCTTTGTTCCCAGAGACTCAAACACACCTGTCCTCTTGGATCAGAGACCTTTGGACCGCAGCTGAGGAGGCGGGAGGTGGAAAGGAGCTGAGCAGGGTTCTACTCTGTATTCTAGTGACCGGTGCTCTCAGGGAAGGGGTGGCCCTCCGGCTTCTTTCTCAGGTGTTCCTGCAGGGGGCGGGCCAGCATGTCCTTCACATTCATCATGACTCTGGATTTCCTGCCCTCCTTCTATGCTTACTGTGCAAGAAATAAACTCACCCTGATTAAAAAGGCAGAAATAATTAAAAAAAGTTTTTATGGAAGCTTGCGCTGCCATTTGCAAGTGGATGAAGAAACATTTCACAGCAAACATTTTTTATTTTTGGGGGGATCACACTCAAGTAAGATTCAGGGGTTTCTCCTGGCTCTAACCATTACTCCTGTTGGTGCTCAGGGAACCATCTAGGATGCTGAGAATTGAACTTGACAAGCACTCTAGCTGCTATGTTATCTTTCCTACTGCCCCCTTACAGCAAACATTTAACCCTACATGAACAGCTAAGGGAGGTTCCAGGTCTGTTCCATCCCATTGCATTCTCACCTTTCTTGGTCTATTTTGACTCTTTGACAGTCTTACCGCTTGCACTGCCAAATTCCATGTTTCCTGTCATCTCATGAATGTTAATTCCCTCACACCAAGTAGAAACAATTGGTGGGTGGAATTATCACCGATATATAGAGACTTCTGGGAACATTTGTAAGTTGTGATGCTGATGAAGGGCTATATATTTATGTTTAGTATCTCAAAAATTTCTTATGGGGGCGTCTTATGCTAATGGCATGCTGGGAGAAACACAGGGCTTTTTGGGTTTGGGCTGCATCCTGTTTGTATTCCCTGAAAAGTAGACTGCATTTGATAGGTAATAAATTCTGTTTTCAAAAGGTGAGTTTGTAACTTACTGGGAAAAAAATAACAGAGAACATAGTTGAAACGATCTTCCTGGTTGTGTGTTGTTGAACCCTTACAGGGATGCTCTTCTCTCCTTGGATTCTTCTTTGCAGTAGCTTTATCTTTCTAGAAGTACCATACAAATGAGAGCTGTGGCCCAGAAAATAATCCTGGTCTGCTCCTATGGTTTCACTCAGAAAAATAATTCTGATATTTAAAAATACCACATTGCATGCTACCACACTGAAGCCTGATCCTACAAGTAAATCAGGGATACAAAGTAAATGAATGGTATTGCATCATGAAAGAGAGTGGGGAGCATAAAACTTGGGGGGGGGGTTGGCTCTGTCAGCATCATAGGTGAAACTGCCCAGACCAGAATGTTTTCTCATGGAGTATTTCTCAGAATGATGGCTGTATTCTCATCCTTAGCACTAGGTAGTTGGAGATGTCAAGGCACAATTATGGGTTTCCAGATATTCCGAATGACTTTGCAAATGGTGGCTCAGGAAGCTTATGTTGGGAGAGGAAAAGTTTGAACTAAAGAGTAGGCAAGGTCAATCCGGGGCTGGAGTATTTGCTGGTTTTTGTCAGATCTTCAGTTAAAAATCTTAGAGAAATGTTTGTTGAATAAAAATATAGGAATACAAATTGAGAAGTAGACAGGATGACTCAGATCTTATTACACAGGACCAAGAGGCAACATCAAGACTGATAACTTGCTGAACTGAGGATGTCTATTAGACATTAGGTTTGAATATTGAAAACCAGATAATAATGAAGCTAGTGGTAAAGGGCAAGAACAGACTGGGAAGACTCATCTGCCAGAGAGAAGCAAGCTCAAGTGACTCAGAGCTGCTTTCCCTGGAAGGCCTCCTGTGACAAAATTAAAAATGATAAATGTGCATCCTTTGACTCTGGAAGATGCTTCTAGGAGAAATTTCTAAGGATATTAGAGCTGTGTTCAGATATTTAGACCCGAGAATGCTTATAGAACATTGTTTATAATTGAACATTGGAAGCAACCCAGATGCCCTCCCAAAGGAACTGGATAAACAAACACATTGTAATTCATTTTTATAATTTAATATTATGGTGTGCCCATTGGTAGTGTAGAAGTATGATATATATACATATATATATATATATAGAGAGAGAGAGATGTCACATATATCTATATATATCACCACATAAGTGTGAGACCCAAATTTTAAAATGTACCTGTCAAGGAGAGAACCTGAGGGGTATTAGTGGAGAGAAATTAGAGGTAGGATTGGAGGTTTCAGGCTATGCCCAGTTGTACTCAAGAGGGTATCTTTCTTGGTGGAGCTTAGGGAACCATAATGGAGATCAAATCCAGGCCAATTTTGTGCAAAACAGGTAGACTACCTGCTATTCAGTCCATTTAGATATCTCTCTTAAAATTCAGTACTTTAGGGGCTGGAGGGTAGTACAGCCGATAGGGTGTTTGCCTTGCACACAACTGATCCAGTTTTGAGCACCATAATCCCATATGGTCCCAGAGCATGCCAGGAGTGATCTCTGAGCACTGTTGGGTATGATCCAAAGCCATAAACCAAAAAAAAACAAAACAAAACAAAACAAAACAAAAACCAAAAGATTTTAGTACTTTAGTTTAAATTTAGTGTTTTAAATTTAAAGTAAATTTTATTGTTGGTGGTTTTGTTTTGGGGTCATACCCAGCAGTGTTCGGGCATTACATCCCTGGTTCTGAACTCAGGAATCATTCTTGGCTGTGCTCGGGGAGCTATATTGGATAAGGGTGATCAAACTCAACTGGGCTGTGGGCAAGACAAGTGCCCAACTGGCTGCACTATGGCATTGGCCTCCCTGTGTAATTTTTTTTGTTGTTGAAACAATAGCTTAAGGCTGGACAGATAGCTACAGTGGTTGAGCATTTGCCCAGCATGTGCGTTGAGTTCACTCCACAGCAATTCTTGCCCTCCAACCTCCAAATGCTTTTCTTATAAATCCCATGAAAAATAACAATTTAAGTGGCCAGAACCATAGCACAGAGGGTAGGGTGTTTGCCTTGCACACAGCTGACCTGGGTTTGATCCCTGGTATCCCATATGTACCCCCAACCCTGCCAGGAGTAATTTCTGAGCTCAGAGCAAGGAGTAACCCATGAGCACTGTTAAGTGTGGCCTCAAAACATAAGAAAATTAGATATAATAAAAAATAAACAATCTCATATATTAAGATATTATATATATTAAGATACTTTTTTAGCCTGCATTTCAATCCAAATATTAACAGTCACTTAAGATGGAAAAACTCTTGGTATTTCCAAGGTCCTATAGACCTTTATACATTATTCTCATAGGTTGATCATTAATAAGTACAAAAGAAATGAAGGTTCTGATTATAAAGAATGACTTAGGTGAGGCCAGAGAAGTAGCTCAGTGGACTGCGTTCATGCTTTGCAAGAAGGAGACCTGGTTCTATCCCCAGCACCACATGATCTGCAGCTGCTAGAAGCAACATAAGCACTGAGTTAGGTGTGACCCAGGCCCTTCCCTAAGAACAACCTTTCCCCCTAAAATAGGTGTGACGAAAGAAGAGGTCAAGGAAGTTAAAGGACAACATATTTGAAATTCTTAGTGCACTAATATTAACTAGTTTGACCAACTTAAATTTCTGCCTTGGAAATTCCCTACTCAAACCTCAAGTGCCCAAGTCTTTCCTAACTGGAGAATGCCCTGTAAGCCTGGCTTAGGCTCTCCTGTTCCAAGGGACTGGGTAAGAGATTTAAGTGTGGACCTGGTACTAAAATTGCCTTTCAGAAAAGCTAAGTTTTCAGCCTAAGCCTGATCTGTGGTTGGCATCTAATTTTCAGAGGTGGGACTGTAGGCTTTATCAGTAAATCAGCCACCTCATATTTAGAGAATACTTTTTTCAGCGGCATTTCTCCACTATACTGTGGGGTCTGAGCCTTATGAGAAATTCCTATGGGAACATATATGTTCAGTAGGTAAGCAGGGGCCAAGGTTTTATCCCTGAGCAATGCCAGGAATGATTCCTGAGCACAGAGCAAAGAATAGTCCCTGAACAATGCTGGGTTTGGACAATTAAATCTAAAACCAAAACAAACCAAAAAACTCCCCCAAACAGCAAATGTAGCTACATAAAAAGGAACCCTGCTACTCTTGGTGTCCAGAAATGATGAATGTAGTCACTTTAAAACACAGAGGATGCTTCCAACACAGCCAGCAAACTCCTTGCAGTGGTGATATGAGACCTGTAACATCTTGCTCAGCTCATGAGTAACGAACGAATGGCTTAAGGGCAGCTGAGACAGTTCAGCAGGCTGGAGCACACTGTAGCACACATTGTTAAATTGTTAAATTTTGCACATACACAAAATTGTTAATGCCCAGCACCCAGTACAGTTTATCAAGTGACCGCAGAGTACACATCAGGACCCTTACCATGTGTGGTCACTACATCACATTAAACCAGTTTGATAAGGCATTATTATAAATAGGTTAAGAAATAACATATTTAGATTACTTGTTAAAATATATTAGTGTGTCGGGGCCTGGGAGATACCATGGAGGTAAGGCGTTTGCCTTTCATGGAAAAGGTCATCGGTTCGAATCCCAGTGCCCCATATGGTCCCCCGTGCCTGCCAGGAGCAATTTCTGAGCATGGAGCCAGGAGTAACCCCTGACCACTGCCGGGTGTGACCAAAAAAAAAAAAAAAATCAGTGTATTTCTTACAGTTTTATTTCTAGAAAGAACCCTTAAATAAAAAGTACATTGCTTGAAGGAATTGGAGAATGAATGTAGGTGGGACAGTTTTCCAAGTATCATCATTTTGTCTGTTTTGTGGTGGACATAAACGAAGTCCTGCAAAATGAATGATGGGTTATAAAGACTTTCTCATTAAAGGGACATTGTAAATGGGCTGATCAAGGTGGCAGATTGGGGGTGGGGTAGGAGGAAACCTGTAAACATAGGTGGAGAAAAAGAGGCCACTGGTGGTGGGATTGATGGGAACATTGTATGTCTAAAACTCAACCATGAATAACTTTGAAAATCATGATGTTTTAATAAAATTAAAAAAATTAGATCTTAAAATATAAATCTTAACTTGTTGATTAAGACTCAAGTATTGGAAGGACCAAAGTGATGAATAATGGAAGGAGCCTCAGTATATAAAATCAATTAAATAAAAATGTTTTGACTTTAAAGAATTTTGCCTGTGTTGTATATGATAAAAAATAATGTACTCTTTAAAAAGAAACAAACAAAATCAACCTAGACCCCTAACGATATACAAGTTTTCCAACCCATTTCCTCTTGGCTGTCAACACTTTCTGCAGAGGACAGTTCCTGACTGCCACATCTGGCAGTTCTCTGTTCTCCCATTGGAGGGCAGATGGCTTGGGAGCCAGCGGTGATGCCTGGACCTGGAGAGCTGTTTCAGTGTGCTGGGCCTACTGCATGTCAGAAAAGTGAAGGCCAGGAGCTGACATGTGCAGGGTCATTGCCATCTTCTCTGACTGCAGGGTTTCTGTTGGAGCAGAGACACAAAAAACAACCAAGATAGGTCTCAGTTTAGATTTTCTTTCTCAAACTTGGGAGGCCCGGAATGTGGAAAGATAATACAGAAAAGAGATTTTGCCAGGCAAAATTGTTTATCAATGTAATAACAATGACTCTAGACCCTTTAGTGAACAGGCATTCATGTGGCCAGTCAGTGCTAAATGTGGAATATCTGTTGAAATGCAGGGTAATAATTTGTTTGCTTTTTTGTCTATTGGGCTATACCTGGCAATGCACAGGACTTACTCCTGACTCTGCGCTCAGAAATTAGTCCTGGGGGCCGGGCGGTGGCGCTGGAGGTAAGGTGCCTGCGCTAACCTAGGACGGACCGCGGTTCGATCCCCCGGTTCCCCATATGGTCCCCCGTGCCTGCCAGGTGCGACTTCTGAGCGAATAGCCAGGAGTAACCCCTGAGCGTCACCGGGTGTGGCCCAAAAACCAAAAAGAAAAAAAAAAAAGAAATTAGTCCTGGTGGTTCTTGGGGAGACTATATGGGATGCCAGGGATTGAACCCAGATTGGCCATATGTAAAGCAAACACCCTAACTGCCGTGCTATATCACTCCAGAACCCAGTGCAGTAACTTGAAAGAGTGCATCTTCGGTTGCTATATCTCTGCCATTAGCCACATGACTCAAACAAAAGCAGGATTCTGTGAAGTTGTCTTGAGGAACAGCCATTTCCAGATCTCATCACCAGAATCAGAGCCTCCCTTGAGTTAACTAATTTTACAATAAATTGAATTCATATTGAGATACTTAGTTTTAAAGTTGTTCATTATTGCATTTCAGTCGTACAATGTACTAACATCCATCTCTGTACCAGTGCACTTTTCCTGACATCAGTGTCCCCAATTTTCCTCCCACTACCCCAGCTTTCCTCTAAGACAGACATTGTTACCTCTTTCTCCCTCTTCCTCCTCTTCTCCCCTTTCTCTCTCTCTCCCTCTTCTTTACTCTATCCCTCTCTCTCCCCACCTCTTTTTCTCTCCCTCCCTTTCAGGCACTGGTTTGCAATATTGTTTCTGAAGGGATATCCTGCATATCACTTTACAACCTTTTAGCACGCAGTTCTTGTCCAGAGGAGTCATTTCCAATTATCTTTGTCCTTGTGTCCCTTCTTTGTCCTAACTCCTAGCAGCTACCCAACCCCTTGTGGCAAGCTTCCTATCATCACAGCCTCCCTTTCTTCTGTTCTGCCTATCCTACCTTTGTGGTGGGCAACTTCTGGCTGGTCTTTCTCTGACATTGATAAAGGGAAGTGATCCATGAACAGGAGGATCAGTTAAGCTTTTCTGAGTTCAGCAGCAGCCATAAAGTTTACCCATTTTCATTGAAGGAGACCTCTCTGGGAGAGGAATGAAAAGAAAATTGTTCTTTTTTTTTTTTTTTTTTTTGAGCCACACCTGTTAATGCTCAGGGGCTACTTCTGGCTCTGCACTCTGAAATCACTCCTGGGTTGGGGGACCATATGGGATGCTAGGGGATCGGACCATGGTCTGTCCTAGGTTAGTTGCATGCAAGGCAAATGTCCTACCGCTGTGCCACCTCTCTGACCCCATGAGAAAAATAAAAAAATAAAATCTGAATGAAAATGTATTTTCATTCAACTCCGGGGGTTAGGGAAGAGGATATGGAAAGTAGGATGGGAATGGGGGGGGGGGAGGACAATTTGGTGATGGGAGTTGCCCTGATTTTATGTTAATTTGTACCTAAAATATGATTGTCAAAAAAATATGATTGTCAACAATATGTAACCCAATAAGATTAAAAT
>PVKC010019163.1:0-19256 GCA_004027635.1 Crocidura indochinensis
GGAAGGAAGGAAGGAAGGAAGGAAGGAAGGAAGGAAGGAAGGAAGGAAGGAAGGAAGGAAGGAAGGAAGGAGGGAGACAGGGAATGAGGGAGGGAGGAAGAACTTCCTTAAACTGAAACTTAAATTGATTGAGATTTATACTCTACTAGCCCTGTCTCAGACTTTAAGAGGCTGACATTTTACTCAGCTATTTCCAAATATTTGCCAGGATCTTATGTGCTAGGCAGACTTTGTACAATAGTAATAAAGAGAGAGTAAATCACAGTTCCTTCTTTTATAAAAATAATGTTAATTTTAACTAGTACCAGAGCCTTGGAAAGTGCCATAGCTTCTTCAGACTTCAACAATACAAGGATAACACCTACTTAATTTACTTAATTACATTATTTGTGGGTCTACATGAATGTTTGTATTTAATTGTTTTGCGCCATGACAAATCAAAATAAATAATAAATTTTAACTTTTACTGATATTCTTTTAATGGTGATGATAATTCCTTGTAGTATGTATTTTATTCATGTTATAACTTCATGTCTTCTGGCTTAAAATTGAATATATTTATTATTTTTGTTGGGGCACAACTGGAGGTACTCAGGGATAACTTCTGGAAGAGTTTGGGGAACCATATGAAATTCCAGGAAGCAAATCCATACCCTATTATGTACAAGACAAGCACCTTACTGCTAACTATTTTATTGACCCAAAATTGAGTCTTTGTTTTGTTTTTTGTTTGAGGGCCACATCTGCAGGTAATCAGTGGTTATACCTGGCTCTGCACTCAGGAATTACTCCTGACAGACTCTGGGGACCATATGGGATGCAGAATATCTAACCCTGGTTGATGCATTTAAGGCATATGATCTATCCAATGTACTGGCCCTCCCAAAACTTAATTTTTTTAAATGCTCCAGTTCTATAAGCTATTTACTGATAGTAATGGGCTGAAAGGTTTACAAACTTGCTGTTCAGTTTGGAGCCTCTAAAATCTATTTATCCATATTTTGTTATGGACTCAAAACTATATTTTAAACCTTTGTTTTCTTTGCCTTGGTTCTGTTTGTCTCACTTTTTTCTAGATAGAGGAGCCATCCTTGGGAACACATTTCTGGGTTAGCCTTCATAAATTTTAAATTATATATTAAAGAATATTGATGATTAAAAAATCTCAAAATAATTCTGCATCTAATTATTTATCAAAAATTATAACCTTAAACTTTCTGGGGCTCAATTCTTTTTTTTTTTTTTTTTGGTTTTGGGATCACACCTGGCAGCGCTCAGGGGTTACTCCTGACTCTATGCTCAGAAATCGCTCCTGGCAGGCACGGGGGACCATATGGGATGCCGGGATTTGAACCACCATCCTTCTGCATGAAAGGCAAGTGCCTTACCTCCATGCTATCTCTCTGGTCCCTGGGGCTCAATTCTTATTGGGAGGAGGTAATAATAAAGAAATACAGCTGTTAAAGGTATTACTCATCTACTCTTTTAACTATGCTTATTTGGGTTCCATACGTAATATTGAGGTTAAAGTTCTTGCCTTGCATATGGCCCACTGGGATTTAGTCTTGGATACAGCATATAGTCCCTCCCATCCCCGGGGTTCACTCCTGAATACAGAGCCTTCAGTACCATTGAATGTGGGTAGCCTTTCGAAAAAAAATTAATAGCACAAGCAAGTCTATCAAAGATTACCAGGCCATCATAACATATTACCTTGATACTCCTTTGAATTTCTTCTTCCAAGTTGCGTTCTTGTGTGATATAAATCCTCAGTAATGGCAGAAACTTGAAAAACAACTATTCTCCACAAATGGTTTCACTGTGATCATCTAGATAGCTTGAATCATAATCATACGTATGTCCTATCTATTTGTGGGTAGAAAACTCAATTTTGGGGGGTATCAGCTGGCTATGATACAGGTCTTTGGATTCATCTTCCTTATGTGTTAATCTTATTTATTCTATTCCCTCCTCTTCACAAAATGTTTAGTCAAGGACTATAAATGATGAGCATAAATAACTGCTTATAAAAGCATTCTGCTTTTGCTTTTGTTTAGGGACCACACAGTAGTGCTCAGTTTTTCTGGCTCTGTTTTTACGAGAGATCAAGTCAGGACTCAGAGAACCATAGTTGGTGTCTGGAATTTGAACCAGGGCTGGTCATATACAGGCAAGTTGTTTCTCCAGTCCCCTAATATATTAAGGTTTATAGTTTTTTTTTAACTACTAGAGCACTGTGATACATTTTTTTAGCTTTATTTTTCAAAATTGTGAATGTACGGGGCCGGAGAGATAGCATGGAAGGTAAGGTGTTTGCCTTTCATACAGAAGGTCATCGGTTCAAATCCCGGCGTCAAATACGATCCCCGGTGCCTGCCAGGAGCAATTTCTGAGCATGGAGCCAGGAGTAACCCCTGAGTACTGCTGGGTGTGACCCAAAAACCACAAAAAAAAAAATTGTGAATGTACATTTTCTTAGTAAGTGGATTTTGACATTCCTTCTTATTGGAATTGCTAAAAAATATATACTTTTGTCTTGATACTAGAGGCCTTCCTTCCTTTATATCTTCTCTTAGGAAAGTTTTTTGTAATCCATACTTTTTCAAAAGTATTAAAATCTGACCAACTAAAGACATCTTTTCTTTAGTAATCAACATCTTTTATTTTTGTGCATATTAATCTTTCATCTTGATTAACCTTTAAGCCAATACATAAACATATCCTATCAGTCTGATTTTTATATTTATATATTATATACATATTTTATATATAGCTAAAAAATATAAATTAAATAATAAATAACATCTACCAATAGTAGATATGCCCAAATTATATACTTGAGAAACTTTAGGATAAATTTCTATTCACTGATACCTTAATAAGATTCAAGTGATAATTCCTATCCTGATATTAAAATATTTAGAGGAAAAAAATAGACTTTATGCCCCTATAATTGAATATAGGTATTAGAGTGAGTGTATGGTAGTTAGGTCTCTTGCCTTGTATGAAGTTGACCTGGGTTCAATCCCAGGTAGTCAGTATGGTCCTCTGAGTGTTCCAGGTGTGATCCCTGAGTTCAGAGCAGGAGTAAACACTATGTTTCAGCTAAGATATGATCAATACTGTGAAATATGAGGTTAAATAAGCTAAACTTTTGCTGACTTTTCCATTCAATATTCAAATGAGGGTACTTTTTGTTTGTTTTTTGTTTTTGGGTCACACCCGACAGTGCCCAGGGGTTATTCCTGGCTCCATACTCAGAAATTGCTCCTGGCAGGCACGGGGGACCATATGGGGCACCGGGATTCTAACCGATGACCTTTTGCATGAAAGGCAAATGCCTTACCTCCAGGTAGTGCTCAGGGGTTACTCCTAGAAATCGCTATTGGCAGGCTTGGGGGACCAGATGGGACGCCAGGATTCGAACCAATGACCTCCTGAATGAAAGACAAACGCCACACCTCCATGCTATCTCTCCGACCCCATCAATTGAGAATACATTTTATAGTTTAAAAGCAGGAGTCTCAGGGCCGGGTGGTGGCGCTAAAGGTAAGGTGCCTGCCTTGCCTTCGCTAACCTTGGACAGACCGCAGTTCGATCCCCAGGTTCCCCATATGGTCCCCCGTGCCTGCCAGGAGCGACTTCTGAGCGAATAGCCAGGAGTAACCCCTGAGCATCACCGGGTGTGGCCCAAAAACCAAAAAAAAAAAATTTACCTGCGGGCCTCAGGAGGCAAAGTCGGGTGATCCTTGAGTGCAAAGTAGTAGTAAGCCTCGAACATTGGGGGGTGTGACCCAAACAACTAAAAGAAAACAAAACAAAAAAGATTCCTCTAGGGCAGGGCCACAAAATGTTGTATGGAGGGCCGGAAACGACCCATGGGCCGCAAGTTTGAGACCCCTGGTTAAAGTTTTCTTAAATTTATGACTGGAAGAAATAAAAATATGAGAGTTCGAATCAAAAATAGAAATCATTCACATATATGAGTATAGAACATTCAAAATATCAAGATAAATTTGTAGGGCAAATGATCATTTAGCAGAGATTCCAAATTAATATACAAAGATTAATTGCATTTCTATATGCCATTGAGATAAAGAACCAATTTTACTAGTGTCTGCAAGCAAATTTAAAAGTAGTAAAGCTGGCCAGAGAAATACTTCAAGAGTTAAGGCACTTGCCTTGCATGCAGCCAACCTAGTTCATTCTCCAGGACCACATGTGGTATTCTCTAGTACCACTAGGTGTGATTCCCTCAACACAGAGCCAGAAATAATTCCTGATCATCACTGGGTATAGCCCCCAAATGAAAATAAAAATAAAAATAATGATAATAAAGCTGGGATGTATCTCATAATCATAGATTCAATCATTGGATATAATAAATAAATAGGTTCTTTTTCAATTTATTTTCAATTTTAGCATAACTTACGTCAAAATCAGTGAGCTTTCTGTAAAATATAGACTTTTGGAATACCAAGATCACCCTCACTACTGATATTAACTATAAATTTTCCCTAAAATTGCCTTTACTTTTTGATCATTTGCCAAAAAGGCTCACAGAATCTATTATACCTATTACGCTCACAGTTACAGCAAAAGGGATCCTGATTAAAACCATCCAGGCAGAGGTCTATCAAGCTGTGTCCAGGAAAGATCTAAGCATGTGTTTCTACTTATCCTCTTTTAGTCCAAACCTGTACAGTTCTATCTTCTCTGGTAATAGTATATGAAAATTCACAGGGAGTTTTTACTGGAATTCATTTACAATGATGTGACTAACCACCTGTCTAACTTTAGTCTCTAGATCCTACAGAAGTCAATACTTTACTAATACTTTACTCTTTTAGGGCAATGATTCTTTACTGTGTAGTAAACATAGACGAGATTATTCTAAAAGTGATGTGGGAGTCCAAAGAGACTAGAACACCTAAAACAATTTTGAAAAAGAAGAATAAAGTGGGAGGAATAAGTCTACCCAATTTAAATACATTAATGGCAAAGTTACAGAAATGTGTAGACACTCATTGCTGGAAAAAAAAATGTAAAATAGCAGTGTCTTTGGAAAACAGCGTACTGCAGTTGCTTGGAAAACTAAACATGCAGGTAATTTGTAGTCCTAACTAGAAGTATACTAGTGGGCATTTATCCCAGAAAAACGAATTCTGTTCCACACAACACATTTTTATTTCCCTTTTTGGAAGGCTTTGTGTTTTTTGTTTTGTTTGGGTTTTAAGTTTTTGAGCCACACCCAATGGTGTTTAGAGCTTACTCCTATTCTGCACTTAGGGACCACTCCTGCTGGTCCTCGGGGACCATCTAGGGTACAGAGGATCAACTGCATGCAAGGCAAACTACCCACTATGCTAAAAGTTTTCACAGAAGCTTTGTTCGTTTTTGTAACCTATGAAATAAAACTACTGGACTGAACTGACGTTTATCTAAGATCCCTTCCACATCTTTGCTTTTTAATATTTTTTCTTTTAAGGCTGCTTCTGAATTTGGGTCAAGCTAGCTATATCTTGGGAATACAATATTTTGAATAGCGAAAGCCTGACTCAAAGTTCCCAGCTCTGGCACTTCCCTAAACCTCTTTTCATGCTAGTAAATTGTATTTACTAGTTAAGCACAACATTTTAACTAAGGAGAACTGCAGATACTTTGAGTATTTGTCAGTGCTGATCAAACAGTTGCTAACGATCATTGCCTCACCTGACTGCCTCATCAGTGTGTTGGAGATGGCAGGAAAAACACTCTATTCCTTTAGTTTTGATTCTAGAATAACAACTATTATTATATTACAATATAGAAAAATTTTCTTCACACACTAAAAGCTAGCATATTTCCTCATAAAGTTTTTCAGCCTTATTAAAGATAACTCAAGTTTGTGCATGGTTTCAGAAACTGTACATCAGAATGCTTTGGGTATCAAGATTGAACCCCAAGCACACATGGGTATGTCCACCCAAAAGAAGAAGCACCAGGGCCGGAGAGATAGCATGGAGGTAAAGCATTTGATTGCATGCAGAAGGCCGGTGGTTCAAATCTCGGCATCCCATATGGTCCCCCTAACCTGCCAGGAGCGATTTCTGAGCATAGAGCCAGGAGTAACCCCTGAGCGCTTCTGAGGGTTAAACCTAGCATAAGAAATTGGGGACACTAGTGATGGGAAGTGTGCGCTGGTGAAGGGTATTGTATATTGTTTGATTGAAACTCAATCATAAACAATTTTGTAACTGTGTATCTCAGTGATTCAATTGAAAAATTTATAAAAATTAAAAACTTAGGAAGCTGGAGGAATTGAGGACTTTAATTTGGTGGAATATAAGTGGTCATTATATATTTGTTTTGCTTTTTTGTTTTTGGGCCACACATCACTCAGGGATTACTCATGGCTCTGTGCTCATAAATTATTCCTGGCAGGTAAACAAACCATATGGGATGCTGGAGGTCGAACCTAGATTGGCCATGCACAAGGCAAATACCCTACCCATTGTGCTATTGCTCCATCCCCAATCATTAGATATTTTTTAAGCAAAGAAGTACAGGACACAACTGATAATTTGATTTTTTTTTCTGTGACAGTAGGGATTCAAATACATACAGGATAAAAGGGGAAGAATTGAAGGCAAGAAAATCAGTTAGGAGTAAACTTGTAGATTCTAAAATAATAGGTCATTAAATCTAGAATGATAGCAAAGGGGATAGAATGAAAGATTGGGAAAACTTTGCTGAGTTATAATTTTCAGTATATAAATAACTAATTAGATGAGGATTCAGCAACCAAAGAAAGAGAAAAGTCTAAGATAGTTACTTAGAGGCCTTGAGCTAAATATGCTTAAAAAAATGCTGTGTCCTTTCATTTAAAAAAAGGGGGGGGGGATGCTTGCCTTGAAGATTCATTTGAACCCAGGTTCAATTCCAGGCATCCCATAAATTCCCCAAGCACTGTCAAGTATGACCCCTGAGCTCAGAGCCAAGAGTAACCCTTGAGCATGGCTGAATGTGGCCAAAAACGAACAAAATGAAAGCCTGCCTGACTAGGAAACTCTACAACACTAGTATGCTCTCAGGAACTGAGAAATCAAAACAATGCTCTTAACAAGAGCAGAGAAGTTAGGAAAATGCGGTTTCTAGGTCAATTCTATGTTTTATTCACTGCTTTAAATATTGCTTGAGCTGGCTTCTCTTTCAACCAATACTGCATGTTACGACTATTGCATCATTAATTTATTTACGTGAACTAGTCATAAGTGGATTTTATGCTTTAAAGTACCTAGTGGGGTAAGAATGCTGCAGAGAAATCGCCAGCAAATGCAATCTGGTTAAGTCTTATCACTCAAACTCCTGAAACCACGCAGCCAGAGCCATCCACATAGCCAACCTGGCTTTGATCCCCGGCATCCTCCCCAGCACCCCAGATGGTCTCCCAATCAGCTAGGAATGATTCCTGAGCTTAGAGCCAGGAGTAACCCCTGAGCACCACCAAGTTGTGGTCTCCCCAAAACCAAAATTCTTTAGAATCCATTCACCACCTAGCAACTAGCTAGTCCTAAAATGCAAATCAGATTAGATTATTTCTCTCTTTGGAAGTTTTCCCCTTCCTTCTTTGTTGTTCTTGCTGCTGCTGTTATTTTTGTTGTGACTAGCGGTCACACATCCTCATGGTTGTGGTACTTACATATTTTGTTGTGGAGCGCACTGGGGATATACTCCCAACAGTGCTGCTCATGCATCTTTTATTACTTGCCTGGAGCCATAGATTTTAATCTGGAGCAGGCACCAACTTGGGTGCACTGTTCTGGAGATTGCACTCAGTTCTAATACAGGAGTGCTAGAGATAAGTGCTGCCCAGACTTCACTCCACTTGGAGACCCAACAATGGGTTCAGCAGTCTCATGCACATAAGACAAGTGCATTTGCCACACAATTATCCTCCCCCTAACCCTTGTCCTGGATTTAAATGGGATACTTATTTAATTCTCTTGAATAGTCTTAAAAAGCTGTAATTTGCAGTTATTCCTAGTTGAGTTTTAGATATACAATGTTCCAGCACCAATCCCACCACGAGTGACAACTTTCCTTTACCAGTGTCACCAGATTTCCACCAGCCTGTCACCTTGAAGAGTTTCTTTTTAAGTTTGGTTGTTGTAGTTCGGATCTCAAGCTTTTGACTCTGTGGCGTGGATATAGAACTATACCACTCCTCTACACTGTGATATATCTGAGGGCCTTGACCTTTTGCTCCCATTACTTGCCTTGTTTTACTTACCCTCTCAATTTTTTTTTCTTTTGGTTTTTGGGTCACACCCGGCAGTGCTCAGGGGTTACTCCTGGCTCCATGCTCAGAAATTGCTCCTGGCAGGCACGGGGAACCATATGGGGCACCGGGATTCGAACCGATGACCTTTTGCATGAAAGGCAAACGCCTTGTCTCCATGCTATCTCCCGGGCCCTCCCTCTCAATTTTTTTCTTCTCTTTTCTCCCAAACTTAGGGATATTGTTTTGTAGTTCATTTCTCTTACCTTTCCTACCACCCACTCAGTAACTTTTCTCAGTCACCCTTTCAAGGGTCTTTTAGCATTAGCACAGGTTTAAAGCACTACTAGCCTTGCATACAGTTGGATCCGCTGGCACCACATCAGAAACTTGAATACTCCAGGTGTTACTCATAAGCATAAGGCCAGGAACAGTCCCTGAGCCACTATCAGTTATCACCTCCCCCCTCCAGTAACTCATTCCCTTCTCTTCTTTCTTCCCCTACTTACTTTTAATTT
Organism: Crocidura indochinensis; assembly: GCA_004027635.1. Lineage (NCBI taxonomy): Eukaryota > Metazoa > Chordata > Mammalia > Eulipotyphla > Soricidae > Crocidura > Crocidura indochinensis. The sequence continues at coordinate 8,779 of PVKC010019163.1, forward strand.
CCACATACACACATACACACATGCACACAGACAAATCCATAAACAAGAAACAGAGAAGTTGGAATAAAATAAATTCTGACAAGTTATTTGTCAAGTTGTATCTGTTTACTTGGACATTATTATTTTAGAATGGGGCCTAGTGGAACTCTTTGCATATTATTTTCAGAATGATATATCAGAAACATACTAATGGAAATAGTCATATGGTTCTTTGCATTGTTTAGAGCTCTGTACTCTTCCCATTCTTTGATAAATTTACCTTTGAAAATGACCAAGGAGGGGCCCGGGAGATAGCATGGAGGTAAGGCATTTGCCTTTCATGCAAAAGGTCATCGGTTCGAATCCCGGTGCCCCATATGGTCCCCCATGCCTGCCAGGAGTAATTTCTGAGCATGGAGCCAGGAGTAACCCCTGAGCACTGCCGGGTGTGACCCAAAAACCAAAAAAAAAGAAAAGAAAATGACCAAGGAAAACCTGGGGGAAAGGGTGTTTGCCCACAGCTTTGTTCAAATTTTATTTCACTGTATTTTGGTTTATGGAACTGTATACTGCTCCAATTTTGATATCTGTGGTTGCTCCTAGAAGTCCATGAGGAACCATGTGGTACTTGGCATCTAACTGACACTCCTGTCCTTTAAGCCATCTCCCTCATCACAGGACTCCAGTTTTATTTGTTTTATTTTCAATATGTTTGTTTTATTTTATATGTGATTATTTTTTGTTTGTTTTGATAGGGGAAGGCATACCTGGCAGTGACATATGAGGTACCTGGAATTGAGCGTGTGTTAGCCATATGCAAGGCAAGCCCTTGTCCACTGTAAAAACCACTCCTGCTCCTGGGCTCCAATGTTAAAGGGATCACTAAGGCCAGAGAGATAATACTGGGGGCAAGGTACTTGCCTCACATTCAGCCAACCCCTAGTGAAAGCACAGCATCCTATATTGTGCCCAGAGCACCGCTAAGAATGAACCCTCAGCACAGAGCCAGGAGGATACCCTGTTCACTGCTGAGTGTGGCCCTTACCCCCACACACAAAAAAGAAATAAATGAATAGATAAATAGAGTGTATCCCTAGGAGGCTTTTTCTGTGGTATTAAGAGAAGGGGAAATGTGAGACAAGAATTAAAAGGAGGAAAAGCACTTGTTCACTAGCTGTCTGGCTTTGATAGACAAGTGAAACAGTAAAAAAAAATAGACTTTTCTTGTATTGCATAGAAGAAGGTTGATTAAAGGTATGCTAAGTTTAATATCAGACCTATACCTTCTTCAAGTTGTCTATTCAGACCCTGGGTTATTTCTGGTTCTCCAGCTGTCCTGCCCCAGCCCCTCCACAATATCTATGTTTTTTTAGACAAGAGGCACATATAAAAAGGTAGAAATTAAGACTGGCCATCCCTGAAGCTGCAGGTAACCCAAAAGTTTCTGTCACTAAATTATGCCTTTATGTTATCCCTTGTCAAGCTGATTATTTTTGCCTTTAGGGTCTCGACACAATTTCCACTTTTAACTCTGCCACTGTGTTAGTAATGGAGAGGAGCTGGCCTGGGTTTTTAATGAATAATTTCCCTAGACAGTTCTACAGTCTTGCTGAGCTGCATTTGGTGTTTGTCCTTACAGAGTCTCAGTGTACACTTCACCCCACTGTCCCCCATGTGTCTGAGTCTCATGCTTCGGCCATCCAACCTGGAGAGCCTCTGATAGAAGCACTACTGTCCCCTAATATTGTTGCTAAGTTTGTAGTTTTTCTTGATCTCCTTAGGAACTCCAGAATTCATTTTTAAGTGAATTTTATTAGTTATCTTTTATTTCTTTTTAGAAGGCACATTATTTTTCAGTGCTCTGATATCTCTCTAATTCTTTATAACTTTCTAAAAATAACTGCTGGTGAGCTCATAAATTCATTAGTTAATCCCACTGGGACTCAATAATGCATATTACAGACCTCCTGATTTTTTTTATATATTAGATTTTCTCAAGAATTCCCTTACCTGTTATTATCAACATAGCTATATTGACAGGGTCTTCATTACTTCCTAATTGCCCATATTTCTTTTTCTTGTTAAAGATCAATTTTTAACATCAAGCCTTGTCATTTTGAAAGTATCATAGACATGTTATCCTGTTAATACTAATGTGTTTCATATATTTCTAGGTTGGTTTTTTTTTTTTTTTGCTTTCTCCCATTCGCATAGGAAGTGATAAAATGTAGTCATTGCTTTTGCTTTTAAAAATTAATTCCTTGGGGCCCGGGAGATAGCATGGAGGTGGGGCGTTTGCCTTCCATGCAAAGGGTCATCGGTTCGAATCCTGGTGCCCCATATGGTCCCCTGTGCCTGCCAGGAGCAGTTTCTGAGCATGGAGCCAGGAGTAACCCCTGAGCACTGCCGGGTGTGACCCAAAAACCAAAAAAAAAAAAAAATTAATTCCTTCATTGGGGTGGGACTGATGAGATGGTGGAAAGAACATGCTTTTTCCCCTGACACGGGCATTAAAAAATATATCATCTTTAAAACTCAAAGCTAGACCTGAATGAAAGCACAAAGGGTAGGGCATTTGCCTTGCACACAGCCGACCTGAGTTCGACATCCAGCATTTCATATGGTCACCCAAGCCTTTCAATAGTGATATCTAAGCACAGAGCCAAGAGGAACCCCTGGGATCTAAAACACAACGCTGACATTGTGACTTATGTTCCCTAATCTAAACAAGATACTAATATGTAAATTACGTGTGAATTTACGAAATTATTTCCGGACCTTTTGGTCTAAGACCCACATAAAGTAAGGGGCCTAACTGTAATTATAATAGTGAATGAGAAAGCAAGGAATTCCTCTAAATTTGGATCTGAAGAGATGGCTCGGAGTTGAAGCACAAGCATTGTTCAGTTCTTCAGGTTCAGTTCTCATCCTGGCCACCAATCATACACATTCTCTCTCTCTCTCTCTCTCTCTCTCTCTCTCTCTCTCTCACACACACACACACACACACACACTCTCTCTCTCTCACACACACACACACACACATACACACACTTCAGTATCTTGATAAGTCATTCTCCCACTCACCTCTTAGTGTAGCCCAAACATAAAAATAATAAAAATATGTAAATAAATTGAGTCCTTTCTGAGAACTTACTCAAGCTGTCAATCATGTTACACTGATAGATCTTGTCTCTGGAAAATCTGTTTTGTGTGTGTGAGTGTGTATATGTGTGTGCATATGTATTACCACTGAAGAATGATTAATTGCTTTCCCAGACAATTCTTCACTTTGTTAAAATATTCATTGAGGGAGTCAGCAATAATACAGAGGGTAAGGTACTTGCCTTGAATGCAGCCTACCTCGTTTGTCCCAGCATCCCATATTGTCCATCAAGTACCACCAAGACTAATTCCTAAGTGAAGAGCCAAGAGTAGCATCTGAGCAATGCTGAATCTGACCCAAAAACAAACAAAAAGTTCATGAAGAACTAAATAATCCACTTACTTAAAAAATAATCTATTTATAGAATTTATATTTACATATAACTCTTTAAGTCATCCACCATATTGAACTATGTAAAGTTTCAGAGTTTTTTATCTGCCAAAGTAAATGGCATTTTTTGGCTGCTAACTCAGAAGCATATTTTGGCATAGTTCTTACACTCTCCAAAAAATCTAAACAATGGATATAGTAAATTCTAAACAAGAGCTACAGTACTTCTCCACCCAGAGTTTGATTTATAGAATCACATGCGGTCCCCCAAATACCATCAGGAGTACCTCAGCACAGAGTGAGGAGTAAATCCTGAAAGCCAGGTGTGATGTGTCCCCCAACATAAAAGTTCAGTCTTTTAGCTCAAGTGAAGGCTAGTATGGACAAGTCAACTCCTAAGAAGCTCTTGGGTTGGAACATCACAGGAAGAACTGAGAGAAATTGACAGGGCAGATATTAAAGCCATGTTTTTATCTATCTTATTCTATTCTTTGATCATTCACTTTCTAACTTTTCATGCCCTTTCTAGCCATTTTGGTTAATTTCTAAATGCTATTATAGAAATATAGCTTTTTTCTTCTCAATTCCATTACAAGACCTTTTTTCTTAAAATAGATAGTCTTTTGGGAAAACAAATGACACATTTTAGGAATTTGCTCTTTCTCATGTGATTTATAAGCTTATCCTTCATGAATTTCTAACATTTTTGACCATTTGTGATATCTTTTCCACTGTGAAAGCTGCTACGTTCATTTCTGAAAAACACTTGATGAGTAAAGTGTAGTCAGTGTAGTATTTTTAATTGGAAGATCCTTTGCTCCTGTCTATTATTTTTATCACAGTGAAGAACATATGGCAAATAGTATTTATGGAAGTAACATGATAAAGAAAAATCCTTTTCTGCTTGGTATTTGAGTAAAAAAGATAGCTTAGACTAGCTATGATTCAGATTACACTAATCTCTAAAGTAATTTTTTTTTTTGGGTTTTTGGGTCACACCTGGCAGTGCTCAGGAGTTACTCCTGGCTCCATGCTCAGAAATTGCTCCTGGCAGGTACGGGGGACCATATGGGGTGTTGGGATTTGAACCGATGATCTTCTGCATGAAAGGCAAACGCCTTACCTCCATGCTATCTCTCCAGCCCCTCTCTAAAGTAATTTTTAATTCAATTTTAAACTAACCTTTGATTGCTTAAATATTTCTTTTTTTTTTTTCATTTTTTGTTTTTTGGGATTTTTTTTTTTGGTTTGATGCTCAGGGGTTACTCCTGGCTAAGCACTCAGAAATTGCCCCTGGCTTGAGGGGACCATATGGGATGCCAGAGGATCGAACCGAGGTCCTTCCTTGGCTAGCACTGGCAAGGCAGACACCTTACCTCTAGTGCCACCTCGCCAGCCCATTTTTTTCTTTTTGTTTTTTTTTTTGTTGTTGTTTTGTTTTGGTTTTGGTTTTTGGGTCACACCCGGCAGCACTCGGGTTACTACACTCAGAAATCGCTCCTGGCAGGCTCAAGGGACATATGGGACGACAGTATTTGAACCACTGTCCTTCTGCATGCAAGGCAAATGCCCTGCCTCCATGCTATCTCTCTGGCCCCTTAAATATTTCATATTGTAATGAGTATTGCATAGTGCTTTATTTTCCTTAAATAAATTGTAGAGACAACATAATTTATGTACAAGATGGCAAAATTATTGTGATGTGTAAATTAACATATGAAAGAAATAAATGTTTGTAATAAAAATACCAAATATTTAAAATGTTAAGTCATAACTCCATGAAAAGGCATGATAAAGTGGACACCTATTCATCCTCTGTTTAGGACCACCATAATTTTAATAGCCACAAATGAAAACTGAGCAGGTGCATTTATTGTGTGTGATACAAGCAGCACAGTAGGCAGTGACGCCATCAATGATTAAATTTTTGCATTTGATAAACTTCTGTTGGTAATATTCTGAATGGCATAAGTACAGATTATCCAATTTATGTGATAGATGTATTCCTGGAAAACTCTATATACAATAAAGGTATGCTAAAAGCACTTTGAGATTACAAATTCAAATTCCAAGCCCACGTAATTATAAACAAGTTTTTCAACTCAGGAGTAAATGGTGGAATAAACTGAACACCACATGGGGTGCAGAACAAGCAATCCTTTTCCTTGCTCTCCTGCCCTGCAAATTGAAGGAAGCCTCCCATTAGTGGCCTTCTTCCACTTATTGTCAATTACTCCTTACAATCATCTTTTCTTTTTAAGATTAAATGATGAGGCCTTTTATTGCTTAGTTTGTTTTAATCTATCAAATTTTATATATAATCTTGTAGCAGCAATTTTCCAGTTAGACTAATTTTATGACTAAAATGTTCAATTCTTTGGAGCAAAGTAGGATTTTTTTTTTTTTTTTTTTGGTTTTTGGGTCACACCTGGCAGTGCTCAGGGGTTACTCCTGGCTCCATGCTCAGAAACTGCTCCTGGCAGGCACAGGGGACCATATGGGGCTCCGGGATTCGAACCGATGACCTTTTGCATGAAGGCAAACGCCTTACCTCCATGCTATCTCCCGGGCCCGCAAAGTAGGATTTTTATATTTATTTAGAACTACAAGTTTATTTCTAAGCTATAGATTTTTTTTTATTTTCTCCTCTCTTCCCTATTTGATCATAACTGCCACCACCAAACTAAATAATACTTATGCCTTGTATCTGTAGTGTCCTGCCAAGCCACAAAAAATAAGATCAAATTTTTCTAAATGAACAGTGGGTAGGATTGCTTACTTTGCATACAGCCAATCCAAGTTTGATCTCCAGCACCCCATGTGGTTCCCTGAACCTACCAGGAGTGAACCCTGAGTGCAGAGCTAGGAGTAAACCCTGAGCACTACTGAATGTGATCCATAACAAATAATAATAATAATTAATAAATAAATAAAATCACTGATCAAGGGGCTGGAGAGATAGAACAGTATGTAAGACACTTGCCTTTCATATAACTGACTTGGAATTAATCCCCCATACAACTTTTAGTCCCCCAAGCACCACTAGAAGTGATCCTTGAGCATAGCCCTGAGTATGGCCCAAAATAAAATAAATGGAAAAAAATATCTTAAAAGTTAGAAATTTTAGGGGCCGGAGAGATAGCACAGCGTCATTTGCCTTGCAAGCAGCCTATCTAGGACCTAAGATGGTTTGTTTGAATCCCAGCGTCCTGTATGGTCCCCCATGCCTGCCAAGAGCTATTTCTGAGCAGATAACCAGGAGTAACCCCTGAGCACCGCTGGGGGTGCCCCAAAAACCGGGGGAAAAAGTTAGAAATTTAATTCAATGGTAAAGCATCTGCTTTGCATATGTGAGGCTGTAGGTTCAAACTTCATCAGCACACACACACACACACACACACACACACACACACACACACAAGGATTGAGACTGAATAAAGGTATGTTATTGGAATGAAGCTCTAAGATTCTTTTGTTTTATTTTGAAGTTTAACATTTTAGATTATTATTAATACAATTTATGTTAATTATGTTAATTATATCAATACATTATAAATTTTTCAAATTGAAGGTGGATCATCACTAACTATAAGTTAATATTTTGGGGCCCGGGAGATAGCATGGAGGTAAGGCATTTGCCTTTCATGCAAAAGGTCATCGGTTCGAATCCCGGTACCCCATATGGTCCCCCGTGCCTGCCAGGAGCAATTTCTGAGCATGGAGCCAGGAGTAACCCCTGAGCACTGCCGGGTGTGACCCAAAAACCAAAAAAAAAAAAAAAATAAGTTAATATTTTATTGACTTATATAATAATAACCTCTGATATTATAGATAGTGAAATTAATTTTGTATCAAAGGTGAATTAGACAGTAAGAACAAAAATCTTACAATCCAAAAGGTTATAGTATTATTACTTGAGAACATGGCAAGTATTTAATATCTGGGAGCCTGTATAGAAACAATTGGGTGTGGCCTAAAACCAAGCAAAACAACAAAAATGAAGATTGAACCCAAATAAACACCCATATTTATCTCCTTTCAAGATGTCTGGTGAGCACAAAAGTGACTATTTTCCATGTTACCTATATAACTTTATAGCTTCTTAATAAATGCTGCTTTTTTTCATTGACCTGCTGTTTCTCCTTTCATATTCTTTCATACTAAGTAATCTATCAGCCTAGTATTTCTGTCCTGATGAAAAATATCCCCTACAGTAGTGAATTTTTGGGGTATAGAAAAGGGTGGGTCAAGAGGAATAGTAAAATGGATTGGGCTTTTTCCATGTACACTGCTGACCTGGGTTCAATCCCCAGCATCTCATTTGGTCCCCAAAGTTTTCCAGGAGTAGTACAATAGAGTGTAGTGAGTGTAGAGCCAGGTGTAATCTCTGAGCACAGCCGGTGTGACCCCAGAAAAACTGTTTTCATCAATATTCATGTTGCTACATCTTAGTTTAGGGACTAGGTTTCCTCCCCCATCTCCACCGCAGTCTCTATAATTCCATATTTTTTTTTCAGTTTTTGGAACTTCCTGTGACAAAGCTCATAGTCTCATTATTTATACTCATAAGTTGCAAGAGTAAATGTAGAGAGCTAGTGCAGCTCTTCAGTTAACTCGGGGACTGGGGTCTTTTCATCAGCTCAAGACTAATCAAGCAGAGAGTCATCATAAGCTAAAACTAAAAAGCCTTTGTAGTGATTTTATCACCAGGGAAATTTGTTCATCCTTCAGAAAGATTGTCACCAGGAAGGAAGAAAATAAAGGAGTTAAAATTGCTTCAGACCATTGACTCCTTGGGTCCCTCAAGATTCATAGACTGAATTGAATTTCAAGGGGCGGAAGGAATTATGAGGAGAGTTCCCTGAGAAAGCTTACAAATTGATCATAGCCTTGGTAACACTAGTAAGTGTAAGTGTGATCACTAGGAAGGAAATGCCAAATGAGCATGGAAACAGGGGAAAGGAGAAGAAAAGGAGACAATTAACACTTTTTTGCTCACAGTGTGTGGGAATGGATGTTGCCATATAGTATATATCTGAAAATAGTCTTTCAAAAAGAGAATAAATGCACTGGATTTTTTTAAATTTATTATAATTTTAAGTGCAATTAGTAATCATTATTGAAATGAAATTTGAGTTGGGACTGGAGTCATAGTTCAGTGGGTAAAGTAGCTTGCCTTGCCGGCCTAGAATTGGTCCCTGGCATCCCATATGGTCCCCTGTGCTTCAACAGGAGTAATTCCTCCGGTGCAAAGCCAGGAGTTACCTCTGAACACTACTGGGTGTGACCTAAAAACAAAAACAAATACAAAATATCTTAAAACCTTAGACATATCCCATAGACATACATCCTTTCTAACATACATTCAAATAGGTTATGTCTGAGCATATCTAAAACTGCTCACTTGTATCTGAAACATATTCAAAAGATTCGTAGTTTAATGTTGTCATCTAGAGAAATAAGTAAACATTATAACAAATATCTGAAGATCACATATTTGAGAAACTTGACATTTACACCCCTATTGATATAAGTAGGCATTGACTTAATTTTTCCCTACTATTTCTACTAAAACTTATCAAATCCAGTTGGGCATGGCCTTCTATTGAATAACACTAAATTTTGCCCCAAATGAATAAGCTAATAGGAAAACAAGCTCGTTTATAAGTTTGATTTCAGTAGAGTTGGGGGATCTTTTTGAAGACTATGTCTTCAATACTAGATATTGGCTCCTAGTACAGGTTCATAATAAGGCCAGACTGGAGAGAGGAGGAGAAAGCGTCCTTGTGGGGAAACCTAGAGAGGGGTTTTCTAGGAGGGCCAGCTCCCACAGTTAAGTCATATACACGGACTGTAGCTTTCTGCTCTCTGGCCCACCACAGCCTTAGCGTCCTTATTGTTGTAACTCCCAGATTGTGATATTGTCACAAAACTGTTGCTAGGCAACAAATGTGGTTACCAGGTCTCAGCGAATAGCTGAAGGAGAAAGCATAGTGTTGCACCATTGTAGAGTAACCATAGCAATGACCTACTATTACAGACTAAAGAATTATCATTAACAATGTCAAAGTATCAGGCTGAGTCACCCCCCTCCATCTGAAGACTTTCCAAGCAGTATTTCTTTGCATAATGTAATGATCTACGAAGGTTTTTCAACTGGGTCAAAGCTATTCGCTTATTTGTATGAGACCCTTCAGACATTTTATTTTCATTTCTTAATGAACAAGGAAGTCATGAAGCTGCTTTGCCAAACGAGATGCTCTATCTCAGAAGTCACAAATACATCAATATCCTCCTCTGTTCACATGTCTACGTCATCGATATGTGCAGCCTATGTTGACGAGAGGGCTCGTTTGATCAGAAATATATTGCTCGTCTCGTTCGCATTAAATCGAAGCCACCGAGATAAAGCTATGCCTCTCTAACACCACCAATTGATAACCTGCGCTCCAGGCTCGACTCTGAACTCCTCTTGGCCCACCAGAATTTGCTCTTTTATTTTTATTTTTATTTTTTAATTGCAGTCAGTGATTGCAAACAGGTTTTGAAACCCCTTTTCTTAAAACTGGTTCCTAAGGGCGCCCGGAGAGATAGCATGGAGGTAAGGCATTTGCCTTGCATGCAGAAGGACGGTGGTTCAAATCCAGGCATCCCATGTGGTCGTTCCCCCCCCCACCCCCCAGCCTGTCAAAAGTGATTTCTGAGCTTGGAACCAAATGTAGCTCCAGAGTGCTGCAGGATGACCCAACCCCACCCCCAAAAAAAGACTCCTAAAATGTTAAGTCGAGGGGGTCCCCGGTGAGTTCACTCCTGTACCTCATCTCTCTTGACTCTGGACCCTCATGCAACAATATCCTGAATAATTTGATAGCAGCGACCTCATCGTGGCGATTAAGATCGTGCTTCCTGGGGAGGCAAAATTTCCGGCAGTTTTATGATTTGGGGGTGCTGGGGAGGGGCGTTGGTATGTTTTGCTTTGTTTTGTTTTCTGTTATTTTTTTTT
>PVKC010019164.1:0-19246 GCA_004027635.1 Crocidura indochinensis
AAAATGTACTTTTGTATTGTTTTAAAGATTCAATATTAAAACTTTATATTGTCACATTATAATAATATATTACTTAGAATTTTTATTATGAGCTTATAAACATTGCACATACTCAAAATGATAATTGTTCAAAGAACCCTGATTGCTTCTTCTTTCAAAGTGGCTATCATCTTCTCTATATAAATGCTATGCATTGTTTTATGTTTTTCTGAACTAGATTGACTTTTTAGCTATTGAAATGCGTAAAGGCAAAGTAAGCTTTCTTTGGGATGTTGGATCTGGAGTTGGACGTGTAGAGTACCCAGATTTGACTATTGATGACTCAAACTGGTACCGCATTGAAGCATCAAGGTAACTAATTCTTTAAAGACTATGTGATTGGCTAATGATATAATTTTGATTTTTCAACTCTTGTGAAAAATCCTATTTCTATCTATGGGAGGTAGGCAGGCATCTATATATAAAAATGTGTAACATTTTGCATTTTATATTGTATAAATGTGTATGAATTGTCAGATCCGAACTGCTGGACATAGGCCCACGCTGCTGTAGGCCATGGGGCCTTGCAGGCGAGACTCTGACAAATATCTCAGTCTTATTTATTAGAGAAGCACAAGGGCCTCTGACAAACCCCTAGACCTAAAGAGAGATAAAGAAGGAGAGAGAACTGGGTTTGGGACCATCCAACTGTCTCTTCCAACTGCCAAGTTTCTCTCCTTTTGCTCCTCCAACTCTCTCTTCCAACTGTCAATCAACTCTTTTCCTGCTCCTCCAACTGTTCTGTTGATCCTGGGAAAGTTTTTATAAACTCAGCAACCAGTCACAATTAGTGTCTTTTGTCACAATTAGTGTCTTTTTTAAAGTGCCCCCTTTTATGGCTGGCTGGTGCTGCACTGTTATATTGTCTTTATAGCTCTTGCTAATAGCTAACAGAACTTTAGAACAAATAAAAATTGTTGGGAGATCCATCCCATCAGGAGTGAGCCCTGAGCACAGAGCCAGAAGTATACTAGGCACGGCTGAGTGTGACCCAGAATCCAAAAAATTAAAATAATAAAATAAAAAATGTATTTGAATAAAGTACATTAAATAAAATTATGTCTTACCCATTTTGGATTCCTCTGCTAGGAGTCTCACAGAATGTTTGAGGGACAATTTTTCTCATGTGTTTATATTTTTAAATTTGATTTCTTTTAAATTGCTGAAGTACTTAGATGGACATTTATCATTATGAAGAAAAACTTTAAATCTGCTTTTGATAACTCTTCAGTGTGCAACTCTCCTCTCTGTAGCTAACAGAGCAGCTTTGCCTACAGACATGTGCTGTGTCTAAATGCTGCCATGAGTATATAATAGTTTAGGTCCATGCATCTTAAAATGGAAACTAATCAGAAGTTGATTGATTATGTCTTTAAAGTTTAAATTTAATTAACTTCTTGACGTATATAGACTTTGTAAAAGAAACATTTCTGTCTTCAATATTTACTATCATTTTTTTTAATTCTTGACATTAAAACCCAAAGAGCTTCCAGTGAGAATTATAGTTAAAACCTTGGAACTAGAGATGAATCTGACAGAGATAAATGTGTAAAAGATTTGGTAATTACAAAATCTAGGTGATGCATGCACATATAAAGTTTTGTTTTGCATGTGTGTATACTTGTATTTATCCACAAGAAAATGCTTAAAATAAAGCTTAATAGGAAGCAATTTGTTTTTCTTTAAAATATCTTTAGTAAAGAAGTGTGTGTATTTGCATCTAATCATGTTTGTGCAGGCAAAAGAGATAAAATATATGTCAAGTAATAGTATTGGAAGAATTGAGTACTGAGATTAAGAACATTGCAAAGTTCTACAGAACTATATCCTGTTTCAAAAAAGGCCTTATTTCATAATTCATTTTACTCTTTTTGCTTATATTAGTTAATACTGTACTCCAAAAGATAAAATAATTACAAAAAGTGAAAGCAGGAAGAGGAATATCATACTAAAGTTTTGACAAAATAAAACAGGTTTTTTTTGTTTGTTTTTTTTGTTTTGTTTTTTTTTTTTTTTTGGTTTTTGGGTCACACCCGGCAGTGCTCAGGGGTTACTCCTGGCTCCATGCTCAGAAATTGCTCCTGGCAGTCACGGGTTTTTTTTATATACAATAGTTTAAGGAAATCAGGTGTTTTTAAATAAAAAGATGAAATAAAGTAAAGCGACTTTTAAGATTTTATTAATTAAAATGAAAAATAAAATCCTATACTATTTGTATACCCAAACTTTGAAGACTCGATATTATATATTCTCTGTTAGCTGAAATGCTAAGTGCAAAAGAATTAGAGTTCCAGGAAGACTACTTCAGCAAATTTGGATCCAAGAAATAATAAGGGATTTAGGAGAAGTGCTCCAGTTTATAATTCAGAAGAGGAGCTCATTTGGACTTCACTTACTGAATTAAGTTAGGTCAAATGGGAAATGAAGTAATATAAGCTTGAAATGTAGAATTTGATAGTAAATAGTAAATTGTTTGTAAAGCAAAACTTTCTATTTAACAGCAACTTCATCAACTAATTGCTGCTGTGTCATTTCATATCAGTGATATATTCATTCTGTTGCTCATTGATTCTGCTTAAAATTGACAGTAAACATTCAGCTAAGATCAGGTTCTGGACTTGGGTTCGTAATTTAATGAATTTGAAATATTTGAAACTAAATACCCAGTAAATTTCTTAAATTATCCCAAATATATTTTACATTTTAAAACTGAAATTACCATAAATGTGATATATGTATCATTGCTTTTATATTTTCTTGAATTGTCTTCCAAATCACACCATGAAAGAACTGGGAGAAATGGCACCATTTCTGTGAGAGCCCTGGAAGGACCCAAAGCCAGCATTCTGCCCACTGTATACCATTCAGCATCACCTCCAGGCTACACCATTTTAGATGTAGATGCGAATGCAATGCTCTTCGTTGGTGGCTTGACTGGGAAGTTGAAGGTAATATATTCTTCCATGTTTTGTTTATTATATATTTTCCAGTACTTGATGGGGTTATTGTGGTAAAGACATGAGGAGAGACATAATAAAGTCCTGCAAAAATTTGATTACTTTTTTTATAAATTTGTTTAATAAAATTTATTTATTTTAAGTAATTTCTTCATTTAAGTACAAACATGTTTGTAGTAGTAATTCAATGAACCTGAAATATTTGAAACTAATTACCCAGTAAATTTCTTTAATTATCTCAAATATATTTTAAATTTTAAAACTGAAGTTACCAAAAATGTGATATATGCATCATTGCTTTTATATTTTCTTAAATTGCCTTCCAGTACACACCATGAAAGGACTGGGAAAAATGGAGAAATTGTAGTTTCTTTAATGCTACATTTTATAATAATGCTACATTTTTATAATAATTGCCATATCCAATATTGTTGGAGGCCAAACATCACTTTCAGTTATTCCTGTCCAGTACAGCAGGCCTGATTACACTCTGCTTGGGTCTACTTGTGGTAACACCATAGCAAAGCTGTTAGATCTGTTACCTGACAGTACCTATGAGGCTGTTTGGTGCAAGTACTAAAGCCAGGACCTTGCATTTGCTAGACATGTTTATTCCAATTAGGTTATTTCCCTAGTCCCAGAAAATTCTCATTTGAATATTCAATATGAAGATTTTCAATATTTAAGACCTTGTATATTTATTTAAACAGCTATTATTTTACTCTAATCTGTGGCATCATTTTAATACTCTTGTTTTAGTTATTTAATAGTAATTATTTTAAGTATACCCATCTCTTGAATCATTTATGATTTATTAATATAAATGAAGTACTATAAAGCTCAAACTTACTTATAATTAAAAATTCGTGAATACATTGGAAAAAATACAGAGCATAGAAGCTTTCAAACCATGATCTGATTGCAAAAGTTTTCAAGTTGCTCTTTTCATTATTATAAAGTGCTTAACATTCATAATTGCTTCAAGATAGGTCCTGTGCATTTCAAATTGCAAAATGCCTGCATTTTAAGGAAAGTTTTGTTGATTGAATGTAATTAGGTGTTGAAAAACAACCTGTGGGTGAGATGTAAGATCACAACAAAATATAATGGTTAATCCTGGGTTTGTCAGAATCATCTTGGGATGAGATTAGTCTGAATATAAGAAAATATAAGAATAGCCACAGTGACCCCAAATTTATGAAAACTGAACCTTCATATAGAGTGAATGTTTTATTTGCTTTGTGTACAAGATGTGGCTGTAAATTATTAGAATTCGTTACACAACGACAAGCTAAAATCATCCTCATTTTTTGACCTCACGTAAGTACATATGATAAAAATAACAAATAGTCTTTATGCCAACTTTCCTTTCTGAAAACATAAATTTGGGGATAATACAGCACACCATAAAAATTTTTTTGAAATCAAATTTAACTTGGTGTTTCTGCTTTATTACTTGCTAAAATATTACTAGCTCAAGTCCTCTAGCCCCTTAGATTTTAGTTCTTTTGATATAAAAGGGACATAGACATGATAGATAAGCAAATCACTTTTCATAGTTTAGATTACAGTAATAAACTTTCAAATCAGTTACATAGTCTTGCTGTATGCTAGCTAATATTTAAGTAATTTTATTAGTTAAAATTGATTCTCACAATCAAAATTAGTAAGCAATTTATTTTTAATTGAGAAACCTGAATAAAAGAAGTTAAAGACAAGCCATGTCACATAGAAGTTAGTATCCATGCTACTAGAAGTTTGTTGCAAATTTATGATTTGGGCGCAACTTAGCATGTTTAAGAGTCTCCATACTTAATCATCATTCTCCTGTGCCACAGTGAGACTAGCAGCATCATTTATGACAGACTACTAGAATTATATTAAAATTTAGTGTTATCCAGATATTATTGACAAGAAAAAAATAAAACAAATTTCTGGGCTTGTGTCAGAAAATAAAAAAAAAAACAGACATATATGACTTTTAGAAAATCTTAATCATTTTTAGCCATGAGTTCTTTTTTTTTTTGGTTTTTGATTTTTGGGCCACACCCGGTGACGCTCAGGGGTTACTCCTGGCTATGCGTTCAGAAGTCGCTCCTGGCTTGGGGGACCATATGGGAACCGGGGGATCGAACCACGGTCCATTCTAGGCTAGCGCAGACAAGGCAGGCACCTTACCTCCAGTGCCTGAGCTCTTAAGCTCTGGCCACACCAGAATAGTAATGAACCTAAACAAGCTGAAAGCAAGAAGCAAAATGAATATGCTAGTTTCAAAGAACTATGGAAATATTCCTATCACTTTAGATTACAAGAAAGAGAAGCAAAAAGCAAGTAAAATTTATAAGTAGGTATTTCAGTCTCTGGAAAATTAAGAGGCTCCGTTAAATGACAGAGCAAATCCATTTTTTTAAAAACCTGATGTGTAAATGTCAGTGCTCTCTAGCTTTCTTTCTCCATAGCAGTCAAGCTACATGAATTGGAAATACATAATTTTTATATTCTGTAGCCAACTTTCTATTTTTTTCTCTAAAACAAAATCATGTGTAATTCTTTTCCCCTGAATTATTCAGAAGAATATGTATAGTATTCATTTTGGCAGTATATGCTAAAGTTATAGGCAACAAAAATGTGTTTGTTAGTACAGTATAATCAATTAGCATCAAGTTGATTGTTAATAATTGTTAATAAATCAGTGTTTTTCAACTACATTGGATATTATGCTCCAGGAGATTTTAAGGAAGCTCTAGGTAAAATTGCATAAGGAAAAAAGTTGATGTCAAATAGAGTGAGAAACATGGGCCTACTGATAGCATCTTCTAAAAGAATCCATTCAATTCCCTACTTGATGATGTATTAGATAACAAATATTAAAAAATTCCCTTTTATAATGACATTCAGAAAGTATTTATTTATTTATTTGTTTGTTTGTTTGTTTTTGAGCCACACCCAGCAAAGCTCAGCAGTTACTCCTGGATATAAGATCAAAAATCGCTCCTGGCTTGGAGAACCATATTTGGGACACCGGGTATAGAACCGAAGTCTTATGCAAGGCAAACATCCTACTGCTGTGCTATCGCTCCAGTCCCTAGAAAGTATTTATTAAACCTATATTTTATAATAAAACCCTGCACTATATATAGAAATAAAATAACCTAGTAGGATCTCATCTCTTACAATTTACCTTTTCCCTTTATTCTCTTGCTCTAAAAACCTACTTTGATGTAAGAAGAAAAAATTAAAACCACTATATAACCTGTACATTAGTTTCCTTTTTGTCTTTGTGTAGGGAGTATGTACCCCATTGTATGATAAATGTATTAGTATAGAAACATGTAATAACATTTTTTGAGCCAGGAGTGAATTTGAAATTATAACTAAGTTAATCTCATTTAATTTTCCATTTAACTTGATGCTCAGCCTTCCCATCAAAATTAGAGTAACATAAAGGATAATCAACATGATGAAAATCAGATGAAAAAAGGCTCATATAAGGAGCTAAGAAGTTTTATTTAAAATGGTGATAAACCGGGGCCAGAGAGATAACACAGCAGCATTTGCCTTGCAAGCAGCTGACCCAGGACCTAAGGTTGTTGGTTGGAATTCCGATGTCCCATATTGTCCCCCATGCCTACCAGGAGCTATTTCTGAGCAGATAGTCAGGAGTAAGCCCTGGGCACCGCCGGGTGTGGTCCAAAAAACAAAAACCAAAAACCAAAAATAAAAAAAAGTAAAAAACAATGGTGATAAACCGATATTGCCCCAAAACATCAATCAAGGTCACTGTGGAGTTTATATAGTTAAAAGATAAATATGTGCACAACTCAGAATAGCAGAAAAATAAATAGCAACTAGATCCTACAGGTAATAACTCTCATGAGAACATTCAGATATTTTTGTTGAATTCTAAATTCTAACAAGTTTCATATTTCTCTGCAGAAGGCTGATGCTGTACGCGTGATTACATTCACTGGTTGTATGGGAGAAACCTACTTTGATAGCAAACCCATAGGTTTGTGGAATTTCCGAGAAATAGAAGGTGACTGTAAAGGATGTACTATTAGGTGAGATGCCAGGATTTTGATCTGTGCATTTCATTTCAAATATTTTCTTTGTGTGTGTTTGCAGATGATATAAATCATGCTTTAGATGATTAGGTTCAGGGGTGATTTATCATGGAACATTAATGACAGTTCAAGGCACTCCCCATAAACATGCAGGCAGTTTGCAAGGTCTTAGGAAATGCCACAAAGTGTTTTGGTTGTGTGTCCATGTTTGGTTTGGGAATCACACTCATATTTTGGGGGGGCATTGGTGATGGGCATGTTGCACTGGTGAAATGAGTGTTCTTTGCATGAATGAAACCCAGCTACAATTATATTTGTAATCAGGGTGTTTAAATAAAGATATTAATTGAAAAAATTATTTGGGAATAATCATTCTATAAACTTTGATTTTAGGAAGAGCTTGAAGTTTGTTGAGGACTGTTATTTTATATCTTTTAATATTTATTAGAATTCACTACTTTCTCACTACTTGTTGAAAAATCTGTGATGACAAAAATAAAATGTAGGAGTTAAAATTCATATAGAAATATTTAGTAGTTACTTTCTTCTACAATATTTTAGAGATATTACAAAGGAAATGTTTCTATATTAGCAATGTAGTTCTACCCTTTAAAAATGAGAATTTACTATTGCCAAATGATTTAAAATTTCTATATATGTGTATACATTAATTATCCAGATAACAATGTTATAGCTATAATTCATTATAATTAAAACTTTCATAGTCTTATCTAGTTATTGAGGCACTAATATTTTTTTCTGAAAAAAACTTCTATTTCCAGACTAATATAATTTTATTTTATAAAATAAATCAAGGGAGGAAATAATATGAGGAAAGGAAGTAATGGGGCTTGGTTATATAAAGGATATGGAACAGCTGGAGAGATCCAAACCACAGCCTACACAACACTGAAAACATAAGCTCTAGGCAGAAACCACCAAACTTTAATGTGCCTGCAAAGGTGGCAGACAGGGGCTCTGGAGTTTGGTTGGGGGATAATGGATAGGGAGTCTAAGAACACTAGTGATGGGAATTGACAATGGTGGTGGGATTAGTGTTAAATATCAGATCCCTAAAGCTCAACAGTGAATAATTTTGTAAATCATATTGTTCTAAGTAAATAAAAAACTTTTAAAGAATTTTATTATATATTTATGTGCTGTTAAAATTTTTGAGCATTAGACATTATAATACTAGTGACTGAGCAATAATAGTGTTCTATAAAAGAATTTTTACCTGCCTGATCTTGGCCTTTCTTTTCACTTCTCATAAAATCTTCAAGTCTCATGGGGTTTCTACTCAAAACATTTATAGAATCCTCTGAAGTTTTTGAAAACTTCTATAGGAAATAACTGCATTTCATGCAACACAATTGTTAGTGCATTACCAAAAAGTAATAATTTTTATAGGAAAGAAAAATTTAAATATCAATTCATTTGTTATCAGTTATACTGTTGATAGGTGCTTTAGTTCCTCACACTTGCAGTTAACAGTTTTCATTCATATTAGAAAATTATTTTATTTACATTAAAAATTATATGTAAACATCACTTAAAATTATAAATATTTATTTATGGTAGGTGCAGAATAACTTTTTCTTCTTTAATTTATCAATATATATGTTTGTTCCTCCACAAGCCAGTTAATTCTCATATATTATTATTATCTCTTGGACTAATATTCCATGAAAATAATATTTTTGACATTTGTAATTTTGAAACATTATTACAACATTCATAGTTATCTTTGCCTTCAAGTTAATACTATAGATTATATAAATTTAATTTATAATCAATTACAACACTTATCAAACAATATTGCTTAGCCAGAGTCTCTGTGAGGCAATCTGTTATACTAGAATTTCATTAATTCCACAAATAGTTACCAAATGCTAGAACAAACAAGCATATTAACTGCTTTGGGTACTTTTTTTTTTTTTGAGAGGGGCTTACCTAGCTTACTACAGGACTTACTACTGAGAGAGTTCCAGGATCCACATGAGGTGCTGGGATCAAACTCAGGTCAGCTCTGTACAAAACAGGCACCTTATCCATTGAACTGTCTTTTTGTCCACAAGTGGTTAGTTTTTATTTGTCATAAAGGCCAACCTACTGTCTCTAGTTAATCTCACATAGTTTACATTCTCTTGAAGACAGATGAACAAAGGTATGACTATATAGAGGAATATCCTTTATTGTCAGAATCAAGTCTGTCTTAGAAAAAAGATAATATGGTGAGTATTTAGAATGAGAAACCTGTAGATTATTATAGATTATTTTTCCTATAGTTGAATATTTGTACTTTTGACCTCTTTCACCCACTTCCTGTCTTTTGTTATACAAATGTATAATGTAGTTTCTAACCATCCAAATGCCTGAAGTTTATGCTACTCTTAAAAATTTAATCAATATAAATGTACATAAAGCACTTAAGCAAGCTAGAAAGCATTAAAATTAATAACTTACATATTCATACTTGACAATTGCTTGTTCCTGAAGAGTGGCAGCACACTATATGGATAGAATTGGAGGTTATATTTCAGAACATAGCACCCAGAGAGAGACTGACAGATACTCATTGATCAATTACATATGAAATATCAAAAACATAAGGGTCAAAGTCACAAACAGAACAACAGAAGTTGATAACAGATCTACAGAACTTGAGTTTACCAAGACAGAGATGAAGGGGAAGACATTAAGTAGAAATCTTAAGAAAATGGTAGAGAGAAGTGAACAGGGATAAAGATTAAAACAGTGTTTGAATGAGGCCTTATAATTAACAATATTGAAACTCACAGTATTAAAATTAAATAACTAAAAGTATATATTTTACAAAAGAGTTGCAGTGATTTAGAGAAGTAGAAGAATTCAGATATATTTTAGTAGGTTCCTGCCATATTTAACAGTCTCGTTTCTGAGGACAATTTGATACATTGAATAATGGTGACACAGGAGACACAATTTGATTTATATGAAATATTTCTGCTTTCAGTCCTCAGGTAGAAGATGGTGAAGGGACTATTCAGTTTGATGGAGAAGGTTATGCACTGGTCAGCCGACCCATTCGCTGGTATCCAAACATCTCCTCAGTAATGTTCAAATTCAGAACATTTTCTTCAAGTGCCCTGATATTATATCTTGCCACAAGAGACCTGGTAAAAATGTGTACTAGCAGATACTCTGCAATTCAAAATATGCTTGCTTCTTTTCTATAGGACTCTAATATAAATGTTAATGGTAAAATGATGTTACTATTTAAAAAGAGGTCAAGGATAACTATCACACTTGCGAGTTACTTATATAAAGGATGTTATCTATTAAGTTTCTATTGGGTTCTTTTTTTAATTTTTTTCATTTCTATCTTTAAGCATAGATATGTTTATTATGATATATTTTATTACTTATTATTTAAGAGAATAACCCAGAATAAATTCCTTGCAGCAGATATGATTTCTTAAATTTCTAGACACCTAAGTTAAAAAGTTACTTTTAAATGTACTCAGTTTTTGTTCTATGTTAGTATTTCTTAGAACACTTTTTCAGGGAATATACCTTTTAATTTTCCTAAATATATTTAAGAAATCAGACTACATTATGATGATGAAAGGATACTTCCCAGAAATTTAGTTGTAACCAGCTCTACCATAATATTATATCCAAGAACATTCACAAAATAGTAACATCAATTCTATTTGCAAAATGATTTGCAATTACTGAGTAATACATTTAGTAATTTAGCTATAAGAACCTACTAATCTCTGCAAGTAAATACCCAAATATCTCTATGTAGCTAATCTCTTGTGCATGTTTATTCTATTCATAGAGAGATTTCATGAGTGTAGAGCTCACTGATGGGCACATAAAAGTCAGTTATGATCTGGGTTCAGGAATGACTTCTGTTGTCAGCAATCAAAACCATAATGATGGAAAATGGAAATCATTCACCATGTCAAGAACTCAAAAACAAGGTGAGGTTTTATAGTTTAAAAGCACTATGCTTAATTATGCTATCTAAAGCTTCTATGTACCTAATCATGAAGAAGATGCTATAATTTTGGGTACTCACAAATTCTGTGAAAAATTGATAGTCATTTCTGTGGCTTAGATTATAGGTGGTTTAGGTTAGACATGACTGATTGAAGAGCCAAATGAATCTCTATCATTTTCTTTTGATACTTAAGAACTTATTTTGAAAGCATAAAACTGTCTTAAAACTTGTAAAATTACATCCTCTAGTTGATTTGAAAATGTTGTAGGATTTTATTTTCTTATTTTTCTGAAGTATTTTTCTTAGACTAGTTTATAGGTAGAATTTCTATCAGTAGTTGAACAAAACTAAAAGCTTTTTTCTCTTTTAAAGTGCCTCAGTGTGCTTAAATTCAAGTAAATCATTTTGTAGTTGAATATTTTCAAACCACTTTCAAAAACAATATTTCATTTACTCAGCAATATTTTTTATAAAAATATACTTTTTAATATAAATTGATATTTTATGACATTTCTTACATAAAGAAAAACATTCAATTACATGTCTATGTTATTACATAAACATGTAAACTATCTCACAAGATACAAATTCAATTCTATTTAGATCTTCACACTACTTAAACATATAGTCTAAATACTGTTTTCTTAGTTAATTAAAAGTCTCATTATTTGTACTAAATCTCAATATCATCAAATTAAATTTTAATATTTCAGAATTAACATTAGAGTTAATTAATTTTTACTGTGTCAGTATAACATTTTATGAAAATGTAGTTTAAGTAACATTATCTTTACTTCTGAAATTTATAAATTTCTGTTTAATAATAACAAAAATATGTAAGAAATAAATATAATCTATACCAATTTCTTTACATCAAGTAACTATTAGCTGAAAGTAAGTAAATTAATGATTAAGGAACTGGAATCAAGTTGCTACACAGATACATTTAAAGTTGGCTAGAAATGCCTCAGACAAGAGGGACATTTAACTTAATATAGAAGTCAGCTCTAAGGAAGTATAATTGTCATGAGGCCATGAGAAGTGAGCTGAATGAAGCGCTTTGGACATGTCAAAGAGATTGTATGACACCTGGAAACAAAGCGTAAGACCACTTTTGCCAACTACTTTTCCTTGAAATCCGAAATTCTAGAGAAATATCTCTGTTTTAAAATTGTATATAGAAAAACATGGTTATGCTGTTGACACTGTACCCCAAACCACTCTATGCAAATAACAGTGTGGAAACTAAGGAAGATACCAGCAGCTGGGAATATGGAGAGAAATCCTAACCGATTTCCAAGTCCTCCAAAAAGAACGTACTTCATAGATGATGAAAATCAGCATTTAATGTCTTAGCAATGGAATTCAAAGAATTACTAACCAAAGAAATTAAGAAATCCATAGATGAGCAATTAATCCAATTCAAAGAAGAGCTCTATCAGAAGATTAGAAAGTCCATAAAAACTAAACTCAGAGAGCTAAAAAGACATGCTATCAAGACAGAGTAGCAGAATCGCATGCATAAAGAATCACATGAATGAACTTGAAGACAAATCAAAGAAGCAAAACTAAGAAGTCAGAGAAACAAAGAAATGAGAGGTAAAATATTAGAAGAAAATATAAGGTACTTAATGAACAAAGACAAAAGAAATAATCTATGACATAGGAATACCAGAGGGGATGTAAAAGGGAAAGGGGGAGAACAAGTAGTGAGGGAAATAATAGCAGAAATTTTTTCTAACCAAACTGACTCTATCAGGGGTCCACAAACTTTTTAAACAGGGGCCCAGTTCACTGTTCCTCAGACTATTGGAGGGCCAGACTATAGTAAAAACAAAAATTATGAACAAATTCCTATGCACAATGCATACATCTTATTTTGATGTGAAGAAACAAAGTGAGAACAAGTACAATATGTGGCCCGCGGGCCGTAGTTTGAGGACCACTACTTAGCCAGAGATCAATTCCACAATCCAACACCCAACAATCTTACACAATATAATAGCACAACAACCCTCTCTGTCAAATAATCTCCTTAAATGTAAACTGGGCTAAACTCACTCATTAAAAGACACAGAGTAGAGGGTTGGATCAGAAAACAAACTCTGGATATCTTCTGCCTGTAGAAATACACATAAAAGATCAGGATAGACAAAGGCTTAGAATAAAAGGAGGGAAATCAATTATTCAAGTCACTGGAAAAAAGAAATCTCGGACAGTCATACCTATATTAGACCAAATTGCATTCAATCCCAAGAAAATGCTCAGAGACAAAGAGGGTCACTACTTATTGATCAGGGGAATCAACATTTATGCTCCAAATGTAGAGCCAACAAATTATGTAAGGCATTTGCTTGCATACCTAAAGAAACATATGGAAGGAAATGTGATAGTAATAGGCGATTTCAACACACCTTTATCACCACTAGACAGAAAATTAGACAGAAAACTCGCAAATACATTAGAGCCCTAAATGAGAAACCAAAAGAACTAGGACTAATGGATATATACATGGCCCTCCAACCTCAAAAAGCTGAATATACATATTTTACAAGTGCACATGGAACCTTCTCAAGAATAGGCAATGATTAGGATATAAAGCTAACTGCACAAAGTCACAAATATAGGGATTAAAATTGTATATATTGGAATACCGTTTCCACCTACAAAATAGCTACAATACACATTTGCAAGTAAAGATTGAACATATTAATTGATTAAGAATAACATTTATTCTTTGATTGAACATTTCTTTCATTACCAAATTTTTCATTCATTAACAAAATCTTTCCATTCTTCCAGTATTGGTATTGTGCTGAACATGCTCTGAGAATAACAAATAGATCTGTGAATAACCAGTTGATCCAAAAGGCAATGGGATAAATGTTGGAATAAAATTATTATATAATTCTAGAAAAATACAAAACAAGTTCTTAAAATATCCTGTGACTTAAAGGAATATTTTTTAACTTTATCCTCAAAGCTGCAGGGAATTACTAATAGTAATCAAGGGTGTCATGCCACCAGATTTATGCTTCAGTAAAATTTCTTTAAGAGCATTTTGGAAGTTAGATTTGTGGCGATTTTTGATGCTGTTGCAGTCTGCAGTAAACTAGGTGAAGAGTGAGGAGAATAAAAGATAAGTCAATAACCTTGAAAATGGAGAGTGACCGTGTGGTTGAACAATATTATACATTGTAAATTGAAGATATTTATATGATATACTCCATGTAGATGCTAAATCTTTTAAAGAAGAAAAAGTATATTTTTTGTGATACATTTTCTTTTTATTTTTACTTTTTCTTCATTTTTTGAGTTTTGATAGCAACAGAGAATGTTACCTACTTATTGAATATAGGCAAAATATTGGATACTGGAAAAGGAAGCTGAGTTCTATTTTGTCTCCGAATTATAGTAAAGCAGTATAAATCAATAGGCAAGTAGTCATATTTGGATTAGCAGAAGTACAACAAAGATAAATTGCAAAAATAACACATTTAAATAATTTTTGTCTAAAGAAATAATCTTTTATATATAATAAGATAATACAAAACCTGAGGGCAAGTAATCCTAACTGAAAGAGTATAATAAGCAATAACAGTAACAACAACAAAAATACAAAGTCAATTGCTAAGTAAATAATCAAGGGGGGAGAAAAAATATGAAAAAATTATTTCAGTAGACTAAACTGAAGCCAGAATGACAAATCAGGACTAATAATGGAACAATAAGGAGAAAAATTGATAAATAAATAAATTTACGCAGTGACTTCACTTTGCAGTTATTGACTATCTAAAATTTTAAAGTCAGAACATGCCCAAAGATGTAGCACAATTGAAACTATTTATGGCTGGTAAACAATTTACTGTTTATTGCTAGTGAAAATGTATAATCAGTGCCAAAAATAACAAAATGAGTAGGGCATTTGTTTTGCATGCAGCCAACCTGACTCAATCTCTGGCTCTCCATATGTTTCCCCAAGAAAACAAGGAGTAATTAATGAGTGCAGAGCAAGCTAGGAGCACCACCGAGTGTGGCCCAAAAACAAACAAAAAAATGGTATGTCCATATTGGTAGATATATTGGTGGATGTTAAATGTATACCTATCACAAGAGCCAATCATTCCACTGTTAAATTTTCACTCATGATACCTAAAAGAACCAAACAACCATAGCACTTATCCATTATACTCAAATATCAAAACAACTTGCCTCTTTTCCAAGGCATACAAATGTAGAGTGATACTGGATCTTGCAGTAATTCCCTGGATTAAGAAGCATGAATATCAGCAACAGGTATCAGGGTCACTGATATGGTTAGGACTGCAGGGTGTGACTGCAATCAACGCTGCAGAGTTTATGAAAGTAAGACCAAGAACATGAGGATCCAGCAGACTCAGTTGCTTAAGGACTTCGAAATCAAGTCCCTGAAGATGTGCCTCTTTTCCTCATCTATTAACGATCTGGGGCAGCACTGAGATATTCCTGGGGCTGCCCATAAATCAAGAGGCTGTGCAGTCTCTGTTCCTACAAAAAGAGACCCATATCAACTAGTGAAACTAATACTGGCAGATGTGACATTTATCGTAGTTGGACTTAGTTATGAATGTTCCCACCAAAATTTAAGTATTTCTAAATGGTTGTTTCTTCTGAGTGACTCTAATCCTGACCAAGCTCTCCAACATCCCTGGAAAGTGAATCAACTAATAAAATATCATAAA
The DNA here is from genome assembly GCA_004027635.1 of Crocidura indochinensis. Taxonomy (NCBI): domain Eukaryota; kingdom Metazoa; phylum Chordata; class Mammalia; order Eulipotyphla; family Soricidae; genus Crocidura; species Crocidura indochinensis. The sequence continues at coordinate 15,773 of PVKC010019164.1, forward strand.
GACATAGGCCAAAATATTCACACAAAGACTCAGACTTTAGTTTTGCCCACCACATAGTTTTATATAGGCTGGCATTTTTTAAGTAAATAAAGAAAATTAAGTCTGTTCTTGTAAACTTCAGTTATTCCTTATGTTAAAAAATGTAAACGGACTGAAGAGTTGGAAGAAAAAAAGGGCATCAAGAAGGGTAAGAGGAAAATGGAGACATTGGTGGTGGGGAAGATGCACTGGTGAAAGTTTTTGTCCATGTTATGACTGTAACTCAATCATGAGCAACTTTATCTGTAAAAATTAAACTGTATTATGAACAACCTTGTAACCAGTGTGTTTAAATTTAAAAATTCTAAGGTCAAATAAAAGGACTAAATAGACAGTACAGTGAATATGACTTGCCTTGAACATGCCTGACTCAGATTCAGTCCCAGATTTCATATGCTTCCCCGAGCCCTGCCAGGAGTAATGAGCGCAGAGCTAGTAAAAAGCCCTGATTATTGTCTGGTTTGTCCCCCAAACCAAAATAAATAAATTAATACACTCAAATACACATTTAGTAAATGTATATGCAATTGGTATATAGTAATTGAGAAATATTTAAATAAATTTAAAAGAAAAACGAACACATTTGTCTAAGAAAATACACGGTCATCTTTAGTCACAGAAATATGAGAGGGGATACCTGTGGAAATGAGAACTAGAGAGGGGAAGGAAGGAGTTAGTACAAGGACGTAAAGGAAATTTTTGAGATGAGAGGTATGTCCATCAAGTGATAATTTAATGGGTTCCTACCTATTTCAAAATATGTTAACCTGTAGTCTTTAAGTGCACTGTGCCAATTATACATAGGTAAAATTACTTTTCAAACGTAGAACAAATATGAACTGGAAAGGTAGCTCAAAGTGCTAGTATGCATGTTTTACATGCACTACACATGGTCTTGTTCCTTGGTCCTGCATGGAAATACTATCGGGAATAACCTCTAGCAATGCACTTTGCGTAGCCTCTGTTACTGCTGGGTATGTCCCCAAAACAAAAATAAAATAAAAACATATAGATAAAGGACCAGAGTGATAGCGCAGTGATAGGGCACTTGCCTTGCACGCAGCTGACCCAGGATGGATCTGGGTTCAATCCCTGACCTCCCATATGGTCTCCCAAGCCAGGGGCAATTTCTGAGTGCAGAGTCAGGAGTAATGCCTGAGCATCACTGGGTGTGGTCAAACAAACAAACAAGCAAAAACCTTACAGATAACATTATTTGTTGATAATGTGAATTAAATAAAAGGATAAATTTAGTTTAGACTAATTTAGACTGAATAAGGGTCAGCCAAATAAAGCAAATAGAGTTTTAGGAGTGACAATAAGTATTAGCAAGAGATACTTGTTTTGATATATATTATACTTATATTTAAAACACTGAGGAGTTATTAAAGTTGATGCTATCTCACTGTTGATGGTGTCTGTTGACTTGAGTTTTAGGTAAAAGTGAAGCATAAGCATATAAATTTTGGAGTTGTCAACATTTTATAAGAAAATATAACTTTGAGTTTACAAAAATGATGCAAACCTGATAAGGTGCCATATTAGGGAACATTAAAGAACACCAACATTTTGGAAAGGTTCAAAATAAAAAAAGACTCAGGAATAATTCTAGGTTAGAACATATTAGAAAGATATAAGCTGGAGAGGTTGCCATTATGAAAATCAGCCCAATGAGGAATCGTCCTAGATAAGAAAGAAAGAATAAGTTGGAGTATAAAATACCAACCTCATAGATAACATAGCAAGATAAAGGTTAACGCCCTACTGGATTTACACATAAAACTTGAATGCAGATTTTATCAAGCTCATAACTCAAGCACTAACTGGTTGGGAATTTACATAGGGTTTCAACTTTGTGGATTATTGGCCAGCTTAGGTGTTTTACACGAACTATTCTCAATTTGTTTGTAAAAGCACTGCCCCATCAAACAAAAATATTCTCCTTAACAAGTCATTCTCCATCTTCTGCAAGACTCAGTAGAATCATAGTTGCTAATAGAAATTTGCCATATTTTCAAAGGCATTGATGTGGAAACATTAAAAATCTTTAATGGACACACTGAGAGAAGAAATGAATTATAAAAATAAAAGTACTCACAACTCAGCATAGATTATAAAGAGTTGAGCATCTTTTCCATGTTTAAGTGCTTAGTAAGACCTTTATTTCCCTGCTTACTCATAAATGAAGCCTAAACTCATCAACTCTGAAAACATATTAACTATTCTGTTAGAGAAAGAAATGGATCAAAAAATAAAAGCAAATGTTAGCACTTCATTGCAAAGCCCACTTCATTTCTATCATTCAGGAGGGATAAAGAAAAACTCTTCTTTCAAATCAGTAAAAAATACATCATTCTAAATTGCTCTGCTGAAATTAACTCTTCGGCCAGTAAGTTTCAATTCAATTGCGTGACTGGACTTTGATCAGTTTTGCTAAGAGTGATTTCTAAAAACGCATATATTCATTCATGGATAAGGAGTACCTTCGGTCACTGCCTTCCCTATGATAGAGAAGCAGAATCTCATTTTTGCAAATACCATTAAAATACACCAAACTGTATAAAGAGGCTATTTTTATGTTACACTCAACAGCTCTATATAAAAAATTCTTGGCTGGTCTGGACTAGAAGGAATATGTATGAAGGAATTATTGAAAGTTGTCTTATAAGATCTTTTTTTAAATGCACCTGTCTGTCTAAAAGGATGTGTGCATATAAATCATATCTTTATAAAATGAACTAAAGTTTGCTAAATATTTTTAAGAAAGAAATTATTTTATGTGATTCTCATTGTTAATTTTTATTAAAAATATACATGAAGGATTTGAAGACTTGCTAGGAGTTTTTTCATTGCTAGGTTTTATTATAGCTACACTTCTAAAGAAATAATTTGGTTGTATTAAAAATATATTTCCTTTTGGAGCAGTAGGATTAAAAGATTACCAAGAAATTTTTGAGTTTGTTGCTTCCCATAGATTTGAAAAATCATTGCTCTAAATCATGAGGTAGATAGGAAAATAATAATCTGTAATCAAATATATTTGGAAAATACTAACTTCTCCATGTCTTTCTCTGGATTCATTACTTTATATTATATTGTGGTAAAATTCTGGGTAGTTCTCCCACACAAAACCACCTAGGGGAGAGCAAATGAACCTGAAAGGAGTCTATAGTCAATCCCGTGACAATATATGACAAGGGTGGAGAAACCCTGTATCTCTTAGCCAAAGGAAATTTCTTTCGAATGACCCCAATATTTACTGTGCATCTGCAGGAGGGAAAAAAAATAACAAGCACAAAACAATCTTTTTTTTATCATTATTTATGTATCTATCTTTTGTTGATCTTATTATTGCGGATTGACTACTTTAGTGGATGTCTCCAAGTATATGTATATATATTTATTCTCTTCTTTTCTTTTCTTATGTTTACTGCC